>NXFB01000119.1:166676-182199 GCA_002525835.2 Ipomoea batatas
ACTTATAAAAAAATCCAAGCCAAACGAACTTGGTAGATTCCCTCATCGCATTCTTTGTCTGTCTCCCTCTCCGTGGCGTGATACAACGGTGGTCGGCGGCGAGGGGCGCGGTTGCATGCGGACGGCCAAGATGGTAGGCGGTTGTCGTCTCTCTCTCTCTGTTGGCGTTAATAGCAACGAGCGTCAACGGTGGCGAGCATCGGCGGTGTCGCTATTCGACGGTTCAAAATGATCGGAGAAACGGAGTTGCGTGATGGTCAGCGAAGGCGGGCCACCTGCGCATCTCTCTATCTCTTCCATTTTTTTTCTCCGGTATCTCTAGTGTGTTTTTTAAACAGTTATTTGGTTGTTAGGTTTTCTTTTTGTTTTCTTTTGCCTTTAGCCAACTATGATGACCTTCATATTTGGGTCGGGTCTAGCCCAATATGGGTGAAAAATATTTTATATGATAGCCTAGTATAAAGGTTATACATTTGAGAATGCATATATCTTTTTGGGCATATTTAATTGTGGACTCAAATTTTGTGGTTCATTGATTCATGTGGAAATTTAGTTTAGACAAATTTCCATTTCATTTGGAGCACATATCATAGATCATTCTATCATGAACATATTGAGAATATTTTTTTTATTGGAAATGATCAAATTTATGAGCATATTGGATTACATCCTATTATTCAAAATTAAAATCAAAGTTAGGTTGTGACCTCACTCGTTCAACCATCCGTCACATTCTTTTACCATAGCGAAATTATCTTCGACTTTTTCACCAGGATGACGGTTCACTTCATAGTGGTTGCTCACCTTCTTCACATAATCTTCTTGACTATTAGGTTCCTGCATGCTTTTCTCTTGATTATGGTTGGAAAAATTGTTAACATTACAATAATCCTCAGTCCATGTAGTAATCACACCACTGTGTGATTCATTAATTCCAACATCGCCGTTTATGGCAATGGCGAGTAATCACTTAAAATGTTGCCGTTTATGGACAATGGCGAGTAATCAATTGACATTTCTGTAGGACTTTTGTCTTGATTGAAAGGAGACGATACGGTCTCTTCTGAGCCGGCCTTTCATCCTTTTCCTTTTTCTCTTGCTTCATGTATTGTTGGAACAATTGAGACTCCGGGCCATGTTGGTTCAAGCAACTGTCCAACCCTCATTCCTGGTTTTGAATAAGTCATTTTTGAGATATTATCTCCGACTTTTGATGACTCCATTTTTTTAACAGAATGAAGCTAGAGTAGAAATGATATCCCTTTCTTAAACAAGTCACCCCTATTTATACATTTTCAATGAGTATTATTTTCAAAAATCTTAATTATTCTTACCAATTCTATTATGATTTAATAGGATTTTTAATATGATTTATAGAAATATAATCTGTAAGAATCAATAAGATTTTTGAAAATGATGCTCATTGAAAATGTATAAATAGGGGTGTCTCCATTAAAAGGAAGGGATATCATTTCTACTCTAGCTCCATAATGGAGTCATCAAAAGTTGGAGATAATATCTAAAAAAAGACTTATTCAAAACAAAGAACGAGGGTTGGACGGTTGCTTGAACGAGCATGACAACCATCCAACTCTCATTCTTGGTTTTGAATAAGTCATTTTTGAGATATTATCTCCGACTTTTGATGATTCTATTTTTTTAATAGAATGAAGTTATAGTAGAAATGATATCTCTTTCTTAAAAAAGTCACCCCTATTTATACATTTTCAATGAGTATTATTTCCAAAAATCTTAATGATTCTCACCAATTCTATTATGATTTAATAGGATTTTTATTATGATTTATAGAAATATATTTTGTAAGAATCAATAAGATTTTTGAAAATGATGGTCATTGAAAATGTATAAATAGGGGTGTCTCCATTAAAAGGAAGGGATATCATTTCTACTCTAGTTAAAAAAAAATAGAGTCATCAAAAGTCGGAGATAATATCTAAAAAAAGACTTATTCAAAACAAAGAAGGAGGGTTGGACGGTTGCCTGAACTAGCATGACAACAGTCCAACTCTCATTCTTGATTTTGAATAAGTCATTTTTTAGATATTATTTCCGACTTTTGATGACTCCATTTTTTTAACAGAATGAAGCTAGAGTAGATTTTGAAAATGATGGTCATTGAAAATTTATAAATAGGGGTGCCTCCATTAAAAGGAAGGGATATCATTTCTACTCTAGCTCCATAATGGAGTTATAAAAAATCGGAGATAATATCTAAAAAGAAGATTTATTCAAAACCAAGAACGAGGGTTAGATGGTTGCCTGAACTAGCATGACAACCGTCCAACTCTCATTCTTGGTTTTGAATAAGTCATTTTTGAGATATTATCTACGACTTTTGATGACTTCATTGTTTTTTAACAGAATGAAGGTAGGGTAGAAATGATATCTCTTTCTTAAGCAATGCACCTTTATTTATACATTTTCAATGAGCATTATTTCCAAAAATCTTAATGATTCTTACCAATTCTATTATGATTTAATAGGACTTTTAATATGATTTATAGAAATAGAATTAGTAAAATTAATTAAGATTTTTGGAAAAAAATATTCATTGAAAATGTATAAATAGGGGCGTCTCCATTAAAAAGACTTATTCAAAACCAAGAACGAGGGTTGGACGGTTGCCTGAACTAGCATGACAACCGTCCAACTCTCATTTTTGAGAGATTATCTTCGACTTTTGATGACTTTTTTTTTTTTAACAGAATGAAGCTAGAGTAGAAATGATATCCCTTTCTTTAAGCAAGACACCCCCCGATCATTATTTCCAAAAATCTTAATGATTCTTACCAATTCTATCATAATTTAATAGGATTTTCATTATGATTTATATTATGATTTATAGAAATAAAATTGGTAAGAATCATTAAAATTTTTTGAAATAATGATCATTGAAAATGTATAAATAGGGGTGCCTCCATTAAAAGGAAGGAATATCATTTCTACTTTAGTTTCATTCTGTTAAAAAAAATGGATTCATCAAAATTCGAAGATAATATCTAACAAGGGACTTATTCAAAACAAGAACGAGGGTTGGACGGTTGCCTGAACTAGCATGACCTGGAGGGCCAATTGTTCCAGCTGTATAGCAAGCAAGAGGCAAAGGAAAGGGATGAAAGACCGGCCCTCAAAACAGATCGTACCGTCTTTTTTCAATCAAGACAAAAGTCCTACAGAAATGTCGATTGATTATTCGCCATTGTCCATAAATGGCGATGTTTTGAGTGACTACTCGCCATTGTCCAAAAACGACGATGTTGGAATTAATGAATCACATAGTGGTGTGATTACTACATGAACTGAGGATTATTGTAGTGTTAACAATTTTTCTAACCATAATCAAGAGAAAATCAAGCAGGAGCCTAATCGTCATGTGAAGAAGGTGAGTAGCCATTATGAAGTGAATTGTCATCCTGGTGAAAAAGTCGAAGATAACTTCGCTATGGTAAAAGGATGCGGCGGATGGTTGGACGAGTGAGGTCACAACCTAACTTTGATTTTAATTGTGATTATCATTTGGTTTGTCAAAATGTTGTGATAAGACCCAAACAGGTGTTGATGGTGTTTGGGGACATCATACTTGATATATTTTTAACTCAAATCTAGCTCGCTGCATATCAGTATCAAATCCCCCATTAACTTAGTACGTGTAAACCATTTCCCATTCTGTGTTCCTATTCTTAGGGGGGTGTATTCAATCACGACTTTCATGAACTTTTAAATACTTTTATCAACTTTAAAAGTTTGGTGGTATTCAATTTAGACTTTTATAAACTCTTTAAAAGTTTACCTGTGTTCAATTCAAACTTTTCAAAACTCTTTAAAAGTATACATGTATTCGATTAAGACTTTTATAGAGTTATTAAAAGTCTACTGGTATTAAAAAAGTTACTGACTTTCACAAACTCTGTCAGAATAGGATTTTTGTAGACGTTCTCTTCATTAATATAAATAGATGAAATCCAACCCTCCAACCCCAAACTTTTCAATATTCTCTATAAATTTTTTTTCCTCTATCTAAACTAGGCAAATTTTCCATCAATTTTACGGTACGTTTCAAATCTTTTATAATTTTTTTTTGTTGCCATCGCAACAAAATAATTGTTGCGATCGCAGCTAAAAAAATTGCTGCGATCGCAGCTGCTACTGTTCGCATTAATCATGCGAACAGCAGCATCGCAGCAAACTGCGAACAGCAGCAAGATTGCTGCTGTGCAACAACAATATTTGTTGCAACCATATTTGCTGCTGGTTGTAGTAAATTTTTAAATTTATAATTTTTAAATTTTATTTAATTAATATGTTTATAATTTTATATAATTGTATGTTTATTAATTATTAATTTATATATATATATATATATTGTTTTAAGTTGAATTTTCTAAGAGATTCTTTATTTATTTTATAGTAATTATAAATGGGAGATACTCATCAAGAAAAGAGTAAAGGTAAAAATAAAGTTAATGGAAATTATGAATTATGGGCAACTGATAAGAGTAACGAGTTGTTACAACTCATGGTTGATGCCATAAAAAATGGATGGCGTGATAGTAGTGGAGGTTTAAGCAAGTTAACTGTGGAGAAGAGGATACTTCCTGCTCTGAATGAAAAGCTTGGGTGTCAAAGATCGTATGCACAATACCAAAGCAGATTGAAATGGTTCAAGAATCGTTTTAACAACTTTTCTGAGCTTATACGTTATAGTTCTGGATTTGGTTGGGATCCAATAACAAAGAGGTTTACAGCTAGTGATGAGGTGTGGGAAGATTATTTGAAGGTGAGATTGTTATATCCTTTAATTAACATAGATGCTGCTTAGTTTTTTTTTTTGTTTTTTTTTGTTTTGTTTTTTTTTTAAAGCATTCATTAACTATTTTCTTTTTCTTTTCTAGTCTCATCCTACTCATAAACACCTACGGACTGATACGGTTGTTGACTATGAAGATTTAGCATTTGTATTTGGAAGTACTACTGCCGTAGGAAAAAACTCTATCGGATTGGGTGATGAAACTGATGCAAGAATCTTTAATGTTGAAGAAGATAATCAACATAGAATTGATCAACTACATTTTGATTTTGTTAACGATGGATTTACACAAAATGATATACAAGTAGATTCTCAAGATCCACGATGGATAATTGTACTAACAAGATGAATATTTTAATTCGTATTTTTTTTTGAAGGAAAATTTGTACTTTTTCATTCTAAACATTTTGATAATTATATTACTCAGCATTAGTTGTTTCATTAGTTCAAGAAATATTTTTATTGGTTATATTTATAAAAATTGATTATATTTTCTTTATGAATAATATACTCTATTTTTGTGACATCAATATTTTATTTTTAATTTTTACAATGCACTAATTTATAGATAATATATTAATAGAAGTTATGGAATGTTTGTGAGGGTGTATTCAATTTAGAGTTTTAATGACTTTTGTAAAACTTTTAAAAGTTTATAAATGTTTGTTCTATGGATATTTATAAACTCTTACAAAATTTAAAAAAGTTTAAAAGATTTTATGAAAGTTTACAAAAATTCTACAAAAGTCAATTAAAATCCATCACTTTAAAAGTATTTAAAAGTGCATGAAAGTCGTGATTGAATACATCCACCTTAGTATGCAGTCCAAGTGTTATATCACCACCATTCACTACAAAAAACGCGGATAGAATGACGCATTTAGCGATGGACATATTCCGTTGCTTATATAATGACGGAATAGCGACAATTTAGTGACAAATTTAATGTTTTGCGTTCGATTGACAATTAGCGACGGAAGTGTTTTGTCATTAAATACGTAATATTAGCGCTAAGTTTTCGCGCAAAATTTTGAGACAAATTTGGGACGAAATTTTCGCGGGCTAATTCAATAATTTTAATTGCTACAGATTAGTTTCAAGCCAATGTATTCGTGTCTACGCCTTAGCGACGAATATGATCTGTTGCTAGCTAGCGATGGATTTTATAATGTGTCGCTAGCTTTAATAATGTGAATGATTTGTTTTTACTCTGTAGCGATGGACAATATTGTCCGTTGCTAGATAGCGACGGATATTAGTGTCCGTCGCTAACATTAGAACCCCGATTTTTTTGTATACATAACCTAGTGACGGATTATTGGCTTGAAACTAATACACTATCTATCCGTCACTAGTTTTTTGACCGGGATAATTTTAAATTCCTAATTGTATATAAACTAGCAACGGATAGGAGCATCTGTTGCTATATATAGCGACTGATGCTCCTTTCCGTCGCTAGAGTTTTGATCGGGCTTATTCTAAATTTTTAATACGGGAGTGGAAATTTTTTTAAAAGCCTAGCGACGGATTTTCCTATCCAAATCCGTGAGTTTTGACCCGGGCTTATTCTAAATATATTTATTACGGGACGGAAATTTTTGTTTAGAAACCTAGCATCGGATTTGGCATCCCTCACTAATCCTCTGCCTAAAGTAACACTCTAATCCTCTCATAGCCCTAACCCTCATCAGATCCAGCCCATCTCTCCGGCATCTCTCCCCTACGCCCACTACCCACTGCGGCTGAGCTGACGCCGACCGCCCACCGTCGTTGCTTGCTCCGTAAACCGCCGCTGCCTTCTCCATGAACCGCTGTTGCCTGCTCCGTCAACCACTGCCATTGCTGGTATGTATTTGTTTATTGGTTAATCTCTCATTATTGCTTGATTGAAAAATAAATAATGTTTGTTGAAACCAAAAATGTATTGTGTGATTCAGAAATTTATTGCTTATCCTACTGCCATTGCTCTGTCAATTACCACTGCCTATGTTTCGGCTTCTTCTACTGATTTGGGGAAAAGAAATTACAGTGTGTTTATACCTTTTTCTTTTTCTGTGTGTGTTTGTTTCTTTCTTCTTTCTATCAAAGGTTTCATAATGTTTTAATGTTTTAATAATCTGTGTGTTAATATCAAAGGTTTAGAGCGTATAAAATGTTTTAATAATCTGTGTTAATGTTTTCATGCTATTGCTTTTCATGATATAAAATATATATCAAAACGTCATTGCCTTTTCTTTTAAATTCCTATAATACTATTCTGTAATCCACAATAGTAAGTAATGTTTGTACTGTTATAATATAGAGTTGCTAATGAGTTTACTAAGAGGTGTTTGGTTTGCTAATGAGTTGTAAGCTGCAAATGTGAACTTTGTGATTGGAGTGATAAGAGCTAGTAAACCATAAATATAGAGTTTGGCAATAATTTAATTTCTTTTATTAATTCAAGTATAATGTGACTGCAAAACACCAAAGATCTTTGACATATATGAACTTATTCAAACTTAACCTAGAGTTTTAAATGATAGTAATACATTATCAAGATGTGAACTTATTATTGCTTTTAAAAGATGCTCATACTTAGATTTAGATAAGAATGTGAACTTAATTAATTTGATTCTTTCCAATGCTAACTACCTCGAACCTAAATTGCACGTGGAATTGTTAAAGGATTGAATTTAAGTTGGTCTGAAATAATAATGATGTTGAACTTGAAATTTTATCATCTCCTCAACTTGCCTATATGCTTCAATCCTTACCCCAACTATTGGGCTGCTATTTCTAGATGCCCACAACCCTCCAATAATCTAATACCATTTATCATATTGGTCTTTGCATCTTAGAATCAACTATGAATGATAATGACTATTCTAGCTAATGTCCATAATTAATTTTTAATCTTTTTTTTTCTTGGTAGGATGCCCTCTAAGCTAAGTCAAATTTAACAGCCCAATTAGTCCAATTTTTGGTTTATGGTCCCCCTTTAAATTATGGGAATGCACCGTTTGTGTCGATGAAAAAAAAGTGGTGTAGACTAGTAAGTGTAGGCCATAATTGAGTTGCTCTTCATATGTGTAATAAGATAATTTAATCATTACATTATGTGGTATGATGTTATGATACACATACATTGTGAACACTGTAATATAATTCACTGTTCATCTCATGCCAAAGATAGACTCATTACATAATTGAGTGTTATATTCTTCACCACTCCTCCCTTAGAGATCGGTGAATGTGATAAATCACCACTTTAATTGACCTACCAGTCTCAAATGCTAGTACAATAGTTTTAAGAACATGTAGTACTATATAGTAGATTCCTAATTTTATTGCCTCTTATTGGAGAAACTAGTTTTGATAGTAAGGTATATATTATATTTTATCAAGTGCTAACGTGTGGTAACATTGACTACTAGGTATTGCGAGCTGACAAATTTGAACTTAAAAGAATCATCAAGTTCTTCTTGGGGGTGATAAGGTTTGAACTTACAAAATTTTCATTTATTGTTTATTTGCCGGCTAAACTGCCTGTGGGTACCTGCACTTGTGTTTTCTCCGGCTAAACCGCATGTGGGTACCGGAGGCTTATGATTATTTGAATCTCTATTTGAATGTTTATGAGAATTTCTTCGAATGATTTTTGTCTCGATCAAATATAGTTTTGGTTTTTTTTTTTATTAAATGAAATGTAGCATTGAAAAAAATTTACAATAGGTGATAAATACAATAAGTTCAAATCGTCATTGGATGTATACACGAATTAGAAATGGTCTTCTCACTCGGGAGTTTTTGGATGGTCATAAAACTTTCATCCAATTTGCTACTAGTCAACATAGTTGGATGGACGGGGAAAGAATTAAGTGTCCATGTAATCCGCCCAAGTGTTAAAACACCATGTTTTTAGATGTGCCTACTGTGAAATTCCACTTAGCAAAATATGGGTTTGTGTCGGACTACTATGTTCGGCGCTTCCATGGCGAGCGCAATTTGAGGGTAGATGTCGATCAAGATGTTGGTGCCCTATCTCAAATGGCTAGTGAAGAAGCATCTAATGCTTAACATACAATGGTTATGGATGCTGTTGGTCCTGAATTTAATGTGGATGAAATAGAAGAATCGCCAAATCTTGAGGCCCAGAAGTTTTATGACATGCGGAAAGCTGCAGATCAAGAGTTGTGGCTTTGGAGTAAAAAATACTCGCAGTTGTCTCTTGTAGCTCGACTTATGAGCTTGAAATCAGAGAATCACATATCAGAAAAATGTTTCAATCAAATCACTGAACTTATGAAAGAAGTTCTTACAGAAGATAATCTAGTCCCTGACTTCTACGAAACCAAAAAGCTATTACGGGGCATGGGGTTGCCGGTTCAGAAGATTGATTGTTGCAAGAACAACTCCATGATATATTGGGAGTCAGATTTTGATATGACAACATGTAAGTTTTGTGTCCATCCTCAATTTAAACAGACTTCTCGTGGTGCTACAAAGCGAAAGAAAACTAATGTATTACTTTCCTCTAGTTCCTCGGTTGCAAAGATTGTATGCATCTAATGCTACAACAAATGATATGAAGTGACATGCAAATTCAGTTGAAGATGGAATTATGCGTCATCCCTCAGACTCGCTTGCTTGGAAGCATTTTAACCGCATTTATCTTGACTTTACATTTGAAATTTGAAATGTCAGGTTAGGTCTGTGCACTGATGGTTTTCAACCATTTGGACAATCAGGGCAACAATACTCCTCATGGCCTGTGATACTAACAACATACGACTTGCCTCCTTGGATGTGTATGATGGAGGAGTATATGTTCTTGACCGTATTGGTTCCAGGTCCAAAAAATCCTAAAGAGAAGATAGATGTTTTTCTACAAATGCTTATTGCAGAGTTAAACCAATTATGGGAAGTTGGTGTTCAAACATATGATATTTCTAAGAAGCAGAATTTTCATATGCGAGCTGCCCTTATGTGGGCAGTTAGTGATTTTCCTGCATATTCGATGTTATCCGGGTGGAGCACTACTAAGAGGTTAGCTTGTCCGTACTGCATGGACAAATCAAATGCCTTCACCCTAAAACATAGTGCTAAGCAATCGTAGTTTGACAATCATCGAAAGTTTTTGCTAGCGAATCATGAAGAATAAGACAGCATTCTTCAAGAACAGAGCGGTTACAACTGAGGCACCGCTTGTTCGATCAGGTGGGTCAATTAAGCTCGTAAAATGGGTCGATTTTTAAAATAATATGGTACGATTATGTATTTTTATTTACTACGAGTGAATTTAATTTATTAATTACATGATGGCAGATTTTACTGTGGATCATGATTTATGTTGAAGCGTGGACCATAAAATAGATATCATTCAAATTATACTTCAGTTTCATTTGACAATATTGCTATGTTTAGTAGTTTCATTTTTTCACACATTATATTCTAATTTCTTTATATGAATACCAAAGTATTGTTTTAATTTAATTCTACTACAGTTTATTTGACAATATTATTATTGCATGAGCTCTATTTTTTAGTTTTGTTATCCACACATTAGTTTAATTATAGTAATGCTGAAGTATTGTTTTAGATACACTTCTGGTTCATCTAATTAACAATATATGTTATTGTATGACTTCAGATTTTAGTTTATTTTTCCACACACTAGTTTTATTATAATAATACTAAAGTATCATTTCAATTATATTACATTTTCATTTGAAAATATATGTTATTGAATGTACTTTGTTTTTTAGTTTCATTTTTCACGTACACTGTACTAGTTTCATTATAATTATAATTTTACTACAGTGGACCTTGGTCTTCAAATAATAATTAAAAAATTATTATATTAATATCATGTAAAAAAAATTTGTAAAATAAATTGAAAATTTTGTAAGTAAATTACTAAAATCGTAGGTATTTAATTTACTAATAGAACTCGTTTGAAAAATACTAAAATCGTAGATATTTAAGTTGTAACTAGTTAATCTATTGCTAGTTGTGTTAGTATTTTACTCTGCACAATCTTCTCATAGTGGTTGTTAAGAAATTGAATTTGCGCTCTCTTATATTTGTGATTTAATTAAATCTCCACCGTTCATTAAGGTGATGAATTAGTATAAATTAAAAATGTCTTCCAGGGCTAAATATTGTAAAAAATAATATTAAATATAAAATTAAAATTAAATAATTTCATGATAGTGTAAACAAGTTAAAGAGGAGTAAAAGAAGAAAAAATTAATGGACGTTTAGAGGAATGCCAAAATATAATGAAGGTGAACATTAGAAAATAAGAGAAGAAGGTAGATGATACTGACTAATATTATCTGGTAGGTAATGCTAGCCGATAAGGAATGAAGTGGGTACAATAAAAACAATAGCAACATGTGAAATGTGATCGCCTCAACTCCGATAGAGACTCTAAGATGAGTTCGTGTTGGGCGTAATGTGGTTCCTACTTATTTGAAAACTATGGGGCATAGGGTTGGGGTAGGATGGATAGAGAGGGGATGGAGGGATGAAGGAATGTAGTTGACGGCCAGCAGTGGCCGGAGATACATGGTCGATTGAGGATAGGAATTAGCTACGACGGGCTACTGGGGTTGGAGGGGGTTCCTGGCCGGAGCCTCAGGATAATACCCAGCATGCACGGAGGTTCCACGAACTTGCACGGTTGCTCCACGGCCGGTGCCACCAACATGCATGACGTTAGTTGGGATATCTTGGGGAGTAGGAATTTTGAAATTGGGGATGTGATCCACTTGAGTACCCCTTTGGGGAATGGGCATACCCCTTGTTGGCCCCACACGGGTGATTTCTCCGCCGAAGATCATTTTTTAAATTGGATTACAAAATGTGATCGAAAAAAGGAAAACACGGGCATTAGTTAGCTTTTCATCAAACAGATTATTATGGACGTAGCTTTACATTATTAATAGTAGCTTTTCAATCATTATTAATCATCCAATAATTATTAGCAAATGATTATTAGCTTTACATGATTACTATAGCTTTTCAATCATTATTAATTATCCAATGATATTATTAGCAAATGATTATTAGTTTGATATCATATTTATAAATACTGTTTCTTGTAGTTAGATCAATTTCAAGTTTCTTTTTTAGATTAATATGAATACAAAGAAGCATAATAGAAATTATAAACTACATTGACTAGATAATTCATATAAAAAAAACTACAAGTTAATTCCACCAAATATTCCTTGTCTTTGGTGGCAATTCCGAATTTAGTCTCAGGCTATTGTTTTTGTCATTTGACATCCCAAACTATTAATTTTTAGACACTTTTAGTCCCTCTCATGGCTTTTCATATTTTTAGTAATGACATTTTTGTCTCTTCATATTTGTCTTTTGTTATTTTTCCGGTTTCAACCAATTTAATTGGTTTATGACTCTACTAAAAATCGATTGAAAAATCTGGTTACTAAAAATTAGAGGTTACCTAAAGTCCTAAACCAATTAAATTGGTTAAAACTGAAAAAATAACAAAAGAAAAATATGAAAAGACAAAAATGCCCTTACTAGAAATAGAAAAAGTCATGAAAAGGACTAAAAGTGTCCAAAAAATAATAGTCTGGGACTAAATTTAGAATTGCCACCAAAGACAAAGGACCTCTGGTGGAATTAACTCAAAAAAACTATCTTTTAAAATTATTTTATAACTAAATCACAAAATATATTTCCTCAAAAAAAAATCACAAAATATATTACATATACATAAAACATTATAAAGTTCACAAAATAGCACATGTTCTAAATATTATTAAATTTCTCGAATAGGAATAGTAGATTCAAAATTTGATATGAATCACAAATCAATCTATACTATAAATCTCACTATAATTATAGAAAGAGTTAATACCATAAATGGTCCTCTAACTATTGGGCTAGTATTCTTTTTAGTCCTTAAATTTCAATTCGACCACAAATGGTCCTCTGACTTTCATTTTTGACCACAAATAGTCCTTTATTAAAATTTCTGTTAAATAAGTGTTAAATCTAGGGGTATTATTGTCAAATTGATATATATAATGGTCATAAAATAAAAATGTTTAGAAATTTTCACTAACAAACATAATTGAAACAATTAACAAATATAAATACTCCTAAATAAAAAGACAATACACCTTATTTTCGTAATTATGCGTACAAAATGAAGATTTAATATTAGAGCTATCTGTTTTTAATTTAACCAACATATTAAAATAGAACAAATTTTTTTCAAAAACCTTGCTTCCATAATTTTCATGGTTATTCATACATGGCTAATTAATAGTTTTCACTCTTCATTTATTGATCAAACATTTTGTTTGTAACATAACTGAAGGCTGCCACCGTTGAATTAATATAATTAATCAAGTACAAATTACGAACATTAATCATGAGTTTTATTTTAATTTGTTCATTTATGTGATTTGTCACATCCATTTTGTTTTTATATTTATTAAGTTAATGTTTATTAATGTTTGATATTAATTATATTGTCATATAATTCTCAAAAAGAAATAATCATAATAATATTAATCAATTTGACGATATTACTCATAGATTTAACACCTATTTAATAGAAATTTTAACGGGGGACTATTTATGGTAAAAAATGAAAGTCAGATGACCATTTGTGGTAAGCAGTACTAGCCCAATAGTCAGAGGACCATTTGTGGTATTAGAAACTCAAAAAATACAATTAGAAATAAAAATAAATTTCACATTATAATTTGAATACTATATAATATTTTTAAATTTCATCTTCTAAAGAGTAGGTAGGAAAAATTAAATTTCATAAGTTATAATTTTAATACTATATAATATCCCTAAATTCGTCTTGGGGGGAAAATTTAAAGCAAAGTATAAAAATAAATATATATACAACCATGGAAGTTTAAAAATTTTAAAGTATAAAAAAAACATCAGCCATGGGAGTTGTATAAAATTGGAAATATATGCTACCTTGGGAGTTTGAGCCCTTTTTCTATATTCTATATTCTATATTTAGAACTATAAATCCCACCAACTAAGCTAAGTCAAATTTGATTGATTTGAATGTATATTAAATACTTATACCTAAAATTTATAGTTTATATATAAAAGGTGGTGGACTAGGGTGGTGGGCCCCTTTCAAGCGTGGACCCTGGGCAAGAGCCTAACTCGCCCTTGCCCCGTTGTTATGCCGGGTCCACCTTGCAAGGTGGGTCCGGATCTATGTTCACAATTTCATAACTGCATGTTCATAATTACATAATTACATGTTCACATTCTCATAACTTCATGTTAACAGTTTTATAACTCTATGTTCACAATTTCATAACTCCATATTCACAATTTCATAACTCTATATTGTGAACATCAAGTTCTAAAATTGTGAACATATAGCTCAAAATTATATATATAAATTGTGACCATAAATTTCTAAAATTGTGAACATAGAGTTATAAAATTATGAATATAGACTCGGGTTCAACTTGTGATAGCATAATAGCCCATAGTCTTCAATAAAATCGTCCTCACTATCATCGCCGCTAACGTCATCGCTCTCAGACAAATTGAACTTGACAGATTTCGGTATCGGGACCATGGCACCATCACTGTTAATAGGGACGTTGTATCGAGGCGGAAGCTTAGTCAAAAGATCTTGTACAACCTTCATCTGCTGAGGATTATGCATAGTCGGCGACTCGGCGGCGGCGAAAGATGGGTGTTATTACCCAGATGAAATTAAAGCCCAAAACTCCTTTTATTTTTAAGTAAAAAGTGTCAAATAGGCCACTAAACTTATTGTTTTTGTGCAATTGGGTCATTGAACTTAAAAAGTGTGCAATTCAATCATTAAACAAACAAAATTTGTGCAATTTGACCATTTTTACAAAAAATTTCTTATAAAATCCAATTATATTACTAACATATATGTATTAAGAGTGGCATTTTCTTCTACCATACTAGTTGGGAGTCAATATTGAAATGTTTTTAACTCAAATTGAATTAAAAAATATTGTAAAAATGGTCCAATTGCACAAATTTTGCTTGTTTGATGGTTGAATTGCATACTTTTTAAGTTCAATGGCCCAATTGCACAAAAGCGATAAGTTCAGTGACATATTTGACAATTTTTTCCTATTTTTAATAACAAATCTGACTGGGCCAAAAGCCCAACAAACATAGGTCCAACTCTTAAAAGAAAAAACCCTACTTTTTTTTTGGGTGAAGATAAAACCCCTACTGTACAAACGTATTGTCTGCAAGTTGCAGATCAGAGGCGCAGCGCCAAAGAGACCGAACAACAGCATAAAAAAAAAGAGTCGATCGACTACTGCTGCCGTCGCCGTCCTCTCCCGGAACGCAGCCAGCCAAACCGTGACAACCACTCCAGTCGTCGCCGCTGCCCACGGCCCGAACGCCGACCACCACTGGTAAACGAACGAAAAACCGTTGCCGCTGCAACCGACCGGAAGTAAACATATATGTTTACAGTTTATATGCATTTTAGATATTGATTGATATGATATATGTTTATGCTCTATGATATATATGTGAATTCATTCCCGTATTTAAACATATACATGCATATATTTCTATATTTTTTAGATATGAATTTTGTTCCATTTAAAATTTTTGCAAAGTGCAAATGCAGAACATAATTCAAATTTATACATATTTCTATATTTTTTAGATATGAATTTGTTT
>NXFB01000120.1:5866-28049 GCA_002525835.2 Ipomoea batatas
GAGGAGATGAGAGGAAGAGGAGGCTCGGGCAGGAGATGAGTTCGTATGAAGCGGATAAGATGGAAAACGTGAGAGTGGAGAATAAATCATGTTGTAGAGAAACAAAGAGAGAAGCAGATCCGGTAAAAGCGTGAAACATCTTGGCTGACCCATTAAACAATGACCCGACCCGTCTCACGGATTGAAACCCGTGAGACGGTCTCACACAAGTTTTTGCCATACAAATAATATAGTTTTAGTATATTAAAAATGTACTTTTTATTTAAGGTTCACACAAATGTGAGGACCATGGCCCATGGAATAATGATTGAAATTATTGTGTGCATCGCGACCGTAGTCCACACAGATGTGTGGATCGCAGTCCAAAATGACGTATGTATATATGTGTATGTATATATGTATGTATGTATATATGTATATGTGTGTGTGTGTGTGTGTGTGTGTATATATATATATACACACACACACACACACACACACATATACATATATACATACATACATACACACATACACACACATACATACATACATACATACATATAGAAAAAATATTGTGAACAAAGTACATGATAATATTATTAATGAAGTAGTTTTTAGGGTGAAAAGTTGTGTGAGAGGGTATATTCACACCGAATATTGTTATCAAAGATTGGAGATAGGAGTTCAGCAAATTGCCTCTCAAGTACACGATAATATCTCTTCTAATAGAAATCTAGCCAAACAAAAGGGTTTGAATAGTGCAATAATAAAACGTAACTGAGAACGAAATGATATAACAATTAACAGCACGTTTAGTTCACGAAATGAATTTTGAGGTAATAGGAATGCTGTTCCATAAGGAATGCAATAGGCAAGAAATAAAATAGGAATTGTATTCTATTATTTGGTTCGCGGAAGGAATAGACTTTAGTAATTATATTACAGTGTTTGGTTGGTTTAAGGAATAAAAATGAAATATGCTTTAAAAGACATAAATACCCTTATAAAATATATAGTAGTAGTAATAATAATAATAATAATAATAATAATAATAATAATAATAATACAAAAACAAAATTATATCTAAAATATTTTTTTTAAAACATAAATGAGAGTTTTTGATCATACATCGGTAACTTAGGAAGAGGAGCTCATTTGAGCTCCCCTATATAAGAGAAGCATTGCTTCCCATTTTTGCTCCATTCTGTCAATTTTACCCTTATTTTAACCCTAATTCCCTACAAAACACAAAAATGCCTTAAAGTTAGTCTTTTATCACTATTTATCACATTTCAATGCATTGATTGATATTTAATATATTATTACACTCTTTTGGACCAAAATTCACCATCTAAAGTGGAGCATGGTCCAGGATAGTATAATTTGTTCATCGGGTATGTGCGAGAAAATTCTCTAGTGCCTCCTAAAAATTGGAAAGTGATGGATGTTTGGGTCATAGTGGTCAAAAAGAGAAGAAAATCAAAAGATATTATTTTCTTTTTCCAAAATTATTCCCTCTATTTTTTTTATTTTATTTTTAAGTATGGCGGAACTGGGCATATCGACATCAAAGTCTTTCTCTACCCATACGCCATAGACAACACATTTTTATCTTGTAAAAAAATGTTTCCTATATAACAATTTTTATAAATAATCATTTTTTAAATTTTTTTAATGTTTTTACAATGTAATTTTAATATTTTATACAAATTATATAGACTTTCAAATTATATACAAAATACAAATAGACCATCCAACTATAGAATCTCAAATTAAACTTTTAAACTTGTTAAAATGGTGCAATTAACATTTTTATAAGGTTATCAAAAGTTAACTAGATAGCTTTGCTTGTACGACATATGATGTTGCATGTTATTCAAAAATTAAAAAAAAAAAACTTAAAAAAGAAATTTTCAGATTTGGTTGAGAAGCTACCAATTTCTTCAACTAGATTAATGGACAAAGAAGCCGACGAGCTTCTCCATCTTGATCAGACATAGAAGTTTGCCAAGCTTCATCATCCATGTCGATTTGGACGAAGAAGCTAAGGCATCTTCTTCCATATGGACAATGATGAAGATATACACTCCCTCTATCCTATTTTGTTTGTTGGTTCGATCAACGTGACTGAAGTTAGTTTTAATTTATTTTTTCATAATATTAAGTTTAGTATTAATATATAAAATTTATATATTTAGAAACTACATTAAAATTACTATTAAACAAAATTTTTTTTTTTAAACAATTAAAGATTACTAAAGCAAATGAGCAATGAAGAAAGAGCTAGTTTTACCAATGAATAATAAAAATGACATGTAAAATGGAACATAGGGAGTATATATATATATATGTGTGTGTGTGTGGATATGACTGAGGGATGCTAGAATACAAAAGAAAAAACGTGAAGTTTTAGTTATTGATCTGAGCAGATCAACAACTCTTTAAAAAATCTCTACACTTTTAATACACAAATGTACATTTGAAGGAACAAAAATGTGCACTCGAAGGTCAAAATTGTACACTTCAAGGCACAAAGATGTGCACTTGAAGGCAAAAATTGTGCACTGGTCTATAATTATGAACTCAAAGATACAAAAAAATTGAAATTGAAGGCACAAAGATGTGCACTTGAAAGTCAAAATTGTGCACACAAAGGCATAAAGATGTGCAATCAAATGCCAAAATTATGCATTGGTTCAAAATTGTGCACTCGAAGACACAAAAATTCACACTCGAAGTCCAAAACAGTGCACTCAAAGGCATTAAAGTGTGCGCTCAAAGGGAGAAACTATGCACTTGAAGAAGAAAATATGTGAACCCAAAAAAAAAATATGAACTTACACAAAATTATTATAATGCCACTACATTTTTTAAAACTTATCTTTATTCTAGATGGTTGATGTGGACTAGATCAATGATTGAGATTTAACCATATTTTTTTACCTGAGCCACTCTTCGCATTTAATCTCATATATATATATATATATAGTGAGGCATTGTACGTGGCGGGTGACTTAGTGATAACATGCTATTATGGGTTAAAATGAGTTAATTATACTACTTTAACAAGTTTAAGGATTTTATTGTTGGAAGTTTTGTTTTGTTTTGTTTTTTTTTTTTTGTTTTGTTTTGTTTTGTTACGTTTTTAAAATATATAGTTTGTGAGTCTTATTGCATTTTAGTATAAAGTTGGAAGTGCCTATTTGACCTTTTTATTTTTGGGTAATAAAGGCGCATTAAATTTTTTTTTTTACTTTATAATGTACAACAAATTATATTATGGATTAGGGTCTACTTGTATGATGAATCCATGTATATAAAAATAATATTAGAGGTACATAGACACAATACTATAGGTATATAAAAATGACACCAACAATATAGTGAATGTATGTACTTACAGTACATAGTGAATTTATATACCTACAGTATAGCAGTGAACTTATAGAGTTAATTCCAGCAATGATCCTTTGACTATGTTGATTTTCTAAAATTAGTCCCCGACTTTTAATTTGGACAATTTAGGTTCCTTGACTTTCAAATTCTTTCCAATGTTGGTCTTTTCGTCAAATTTTGATTAAGTTGAGGTCAAATGAAGGGTTAAATTATCCGTTCACCTGTTTAGTGTATTATTAGTCGTATTTCTCCTGTCCTATACGCTGTATATATGAATATAATCTCAGTCGAAGTCTCAATCGAAGCTATATAATCTCAGTCGATGTCTCTTCGACTGATATTATATTCATATATATAGCATATAGGATAGGAGTAATACGAGTATACAAGTGAACGGGCAATTTTACCCCTTCATTTGACCTCAACTTAATCAAAATTTGACGAAAGGATCAACATTGAAACAAAATTGAAAGTCAAGGGACCTAAATTGTCCAAATTAAAAGTCGGGGGCTAATTTTGAAAAATCAACATAGTCGGAGGACCATTGCTGGAATTAACTCGAACTTATATGCTAATAGTGGTGAATTTATGTACTTATTACAATAGAGAATTTATGCACTTACAGTAATGTTTTTTTTTTTTTGAGGGTTACAGTAATGTTTTTTATGAACCAAATTTATGTACTTAAAGTAATGATTTTATGTACTTGTAGGTTTATTAATTTTTTTTAAAAAAAATCACTATGGGAATAAATTAAAAGACCCCAATTAGAAAATTTCTATGATATATGTTGTACACATTAGTTTTATTTATACACAAACAAAAACAGAGGGATAGAGAGAAAAAAAGAAAAAAAAAAAAAGAAAAAAAGAAGTAAAGTAATACAAATTTTTGAACTAAGATTCATCTTACAAGGTAGACCCTGATTCACAATATAACTATTGATAACGTACCTTCTAGTATGTCACAAAATTTCAAAATATTAGCAATACATACCAGTTTTTTTTTTTTTTTTTTTTTTTTTTTTTGTAGTGTAAATAAACTAAACTAGAATAGAATTCTTGAAGTCTATTTTTTCAATTAATCAAACAATGAAATGAGAATTCTATTATATACCTTACATATTCCATTTCTTATATAATATTTTATTTTATGAACCAAATATGAGGTAAATTATTAAAGTGAAATTGGGTCCTTTTTTTTATTAAGTTCGTTAACTCTTCCTTGTCTACAAAAGACAAAATATTCTCACTTTTAAAACCTACATTCCAACCTGACAAAGACCGTGGAGAGGTAGTATGTCCAAAGTGGTCAGATCCCTTGTGCACACCGGTATTTGGTCTTGTCTATTGAGCCATTGGGTCATCCTACTGCGATTTATATCGTCTCAAATTCTCCGTCGAGCAGAGTGTGAGGGACCCTTGGAATTGGGAATTCAACTTTTAGGGAGAAGATAGTGGAGGGTAAATAATAACCTAGTTGAATTAATGAAATGAGCTGAGATAATAGATGGCACTAGTACAAATAAGCAATTTTGCTACACCTGTAAATGAGTATCCGCTACACCTGTAGCGGTGTAGCGAATTAAGGTGACTCTGATTAGTATGCATTTTTCGCGTCACATTTATATGTTCGATTTTGTAGTAGTGTGGAATATAAAACAACTAATTCTCAATACAAACTATATTACAAACTACAAGTTAAGTACAACTTTTCCTCCTCTATTATATTAGAGAATACATCACAGACTTTATTACATTATTATAGTAAATATATTAACTAAACAAATATTTGCTAATAAGTAGTAAGTACTCAATAATTTTTAGTTTATATTATCATTTCAAATCCCATCCATTCCTTACTATCTCTATCCTCTGAACAGACTCCATGAATGTCCTGCAAATTAAAGAATATTTTCAGTTTGCTTGTGAGTTTTATTTTCCTTTAATTTTAAACACACATATATAAATAGAAAAAGTACACTTCATATACTTACTGCCATGGAACACCTCCAGCAAGTAACCAATCCCCCACTTTGTCTTGGTAAAATATTCCATATTCCCCACCATTATCACATGCATTGTCTATACATGGGGATAAATAATAATAAGTCAAAGTTAGGAGATATCGGTAATTAAAAAGTCTACAACAGCATATAATATGATAGAGGTTGCACTATTAGGGTGCGTTTCGTTCGGACATGAGAATCGAAATCGTAATGAGAATCAAATACTTGGTAATAGTAATGAGTTTTGGTAAAAATATTTTGCATGTTTGGTAATAAGGTGGAATTGGAATGATTATAATATTTATGTTTAGTTGTGCATATGACCCTATAATGGGAATAAAGGTTTTAAAAATACAAAAACAAAAAATTAAGGCAATTGATTATAATATGACATCCAAAGCACAAATATGAACAAAAAAAATCAAAACAAAAATCTAAAAGCAATAATCCAAATTTAAACATCATATTACCAATAAGATGGAATGATAACACTTTTTTAATTAGAGAATGGAGTTTTAGTTGAAGAGGTAATCAAATCACATAGTTTTGTTTTAAAAAGTTGTCAACCAAACACTAACAATGATTTTGATTCCCCCTAATGTGTAAATCCATGAAAGAAACATACTCTTAAAGATGAAAACTAAACATGCGCTTAAAAATGTTTCTTAAAAAAATTAGAGTATTGAGGTTCTAGTCAAACTGAATGATTAGAGGTTGTTGGTTTACCAAATACTATGATGTGATATAGTATATATAGTCTTATTGATACTCTCACGGTGCAGCTTAGACAAAGCTAAAATACACCATCTAAGTTTCTGAATCAAGTGCGGGATAAAACGAACATCTAAGTCTCTCTCTCTTTCTCTTTCCTATTCCCTCCTGATGGCAAAACAAAGTAGAATATATTAATTATAGCAGAGGTATGTATTTCGATCCTTATATTGCCTTCGCTATTACGGGGTTAGGTTTTTCGTAATTAATTTTTTTTTTCAATTAGATTATATCTAATGACATACCCAAGTTGTACTATATACCAATACACAGACAAATAAATATAAAAAACAAAACAAAACAAAACAAAAACAAAGACATGACTTACCCTTTGCAAACATGTTGACTAAGTCATTTCTAAGTTCATGATATGAATTGTAGAGCCTAAGATCAACTTTTCTTCCTATGCCAACCCCCACCATCTTCACCTTCACAAACTTGGAGTTTCTTCCTCCATTATTAATGTTACCATTTCTCACTCCTGCTTGAAGCTCATTTACAAATTTCTGTCTCCATGAACTTACATGTGCCCAACTCACTGTTTCTCCTTCTTCCCTTACATTCCTGCCATCATTAAAATGTTAGGGTACATTTAGTTCAAACATTGAAATCAGAATTGAATGGTAATGAGAATCAAATACTTAGTAATAGTATTGGGTTTAAGTAGAAAAAAGTCTATGTTTAGTTGTAAATATAAATTGGAATCAAAATAAATAATTAATTAATTAATTAATAAAAATAAAAATATATATATATATATATAATATATATTACAAATATATAGTTCCATAAATATTCAATGCATTGACAATGACCTTTTTATTTTATTTTATTTTTTCTGTTTTTGATTCCATTGTTCAAAAGCAGGGAAGGAAAGGGGTAAATGGGTAATGGTTGGGTTTTATACTTTTATAATTACTTAAGGATATACACTATATAGTAGAATAGTAAAAATAGGTAAACAAACATGAGTTTTTTGATAGTAGGATACAAAAGCCCCGAACCAAACACAACCTTAGAAAATATATAGTCATCTATTCAAATCCATAAAAAGTGTAAAAAGCGAAGTTGATTACCCATGATCATCATCATCATCATTTGGCTGCCCATTCGACAGAACCAAAGACGAGGTTTTACGTTCAACTTCATGGTGCTTCACAAAGGCTTCACCAACACGCCGTTTCTTGACCACCATTACCTCGTTTTCCTCGAATGCACTATCATCGTTCAGATCGAAACCTTTGTCCACAAAGTTATTTGGCGGAGCAAGACGTAGCTCAAGCTCCATCTCAGACCACGCTGTGAAAGTGAAAGAAAACGTGGTTTAATGCGTAAAATGAGTTTGGAAGTTTTAATGATTTGTTTAGTTTAGTTTGAAGATATATAAATAGAGGTTTAGCGTATAGTATGATATTTATACATGAAGAAAATGTGTGTCATACTCATACATTGGAATTATGTCGGTCTAAGGGGTGGCAATGATACCGACAGCTGAGATTTTGGTGGACCATTTTCTTTTGGATTTTAAAGAAAATGTGATAACTAACGTGTTATACTATTATTAGTTTTACTAGAGAAATTTCTTATATGATTTATATATATCAGTATTGATGCGTCAAGTCAATCAGTAATTAATTAAATGCGGTGTCATAAAGTATGTTTTGGGTTAAAATTAATTACTTTTATTAGTTTATTGTACTGTGTTATGCTACTATTAGTTTAACTAGAGAAATTTTTTATTGGATTTATATCAGTATTGACGTGTCAAGTCAATCAGTAATTAACTAAATTTGGTGTGATGAAGTATTGTTTGGGTTGTAATTAGTTACTTTCAGCTTGCTATTGCTATTTCCAAATCCAAAGATGATTTATTGTAGAATTTATAGATTGTTTACCAAGGATAGATACATAAATCTTCATTTACTAATGGAGTGAATGTTAGTCAATGAGCTCAACAAGTGCACATTGTTATTATGTATATCAAAATAAACAATATTATTCACCCATCTATAAAATATATTGTTCCTTTGATTGGATACAAAGATTTAAGAAATAGTATATTTAATATAGTAACTAAATTATACTGTTTTTCTTATCCATAATAAATGCACCATAAGTCTAAGAGTATAAGACATTAAGTTTCTAGGTAATAATTAATAAATATTGAAACATTTTAAAGTGTTGATACTTGTTGATAGACATGGTGTTTCTTGTATGTGGTATAACCGTATAACTCCAAAGTGAATAAGTAAGTTTTTGAATTTGTGTCAAATAATATCGCAACATTGTCCGATCCCCATTGTGGCCTTGTTTGGTTAATAGCAAATCTGTCAATTTTTTGCGGATCCGCCATTTTTCAACGTTTTGACTTGGTCAAAACGCTAAAAATATCGTTTGGTTATTGGCGGTTTGGAGCAGCAGATTTGCTCCAAATCGCCAAGTTGCAACACGCTGCTATTAGCAGCGTGTTGCAACAACGTTTTGGGGAAAGACAATTCTTTTCCCAAAACACCCTTAACATTAAAAAAAAAACTAATAAACTAATGGGCAGGCTCCAATTCACGGAGCCTGCCTCTGTGAAGAAAATTACGAAGAGCCTCAAGGCTCCATTCCCCACTTATCCCACCGATGTCGGATAAGTGGGGGTTTAGGTGAGTCGCTGTGCGCGGCTCCCCTTTTTTCTTTTTATTTTTTATTTAAAAAATTATTATTATTAATAAATTATTAAATATATGAATACCGGTTTGGTCATTTTTACATGTTAACCGCTAATCTAAACAGTTAATTTTACCAAATATTTTTTTTACAAATCGCTAATATATTCCGCTGGTCAAACCTGCTAATACAATCCACTATTTGATAACCGCTAACACAACTTGCTACCGCTGATAATCAAACAAGCCCTTAATCTATTACAAATTGAAAGTCTTAATTTTTCAAAACTTTTTAGTTTATCATACCAGGTTTAAGAAGCACCGATGCTGATCCACACGGTAGATTTTACCTAACAAATTAAATATTAGTATGTTAAAATTTATTTGATTGATGAAATAATATTTTATGTCAATGCTGGACCAAATAAAGCCTGCAGATCCTATATATACTCCTATTTGATCTACCAACAATATACTATGTTAATTGGTAAGAATTAAAATTTGTTGTTAGTATCGGCTTCTTTGCAAGCGTTTGGGCAACCTTGTCGTTCTCTTGTCCCATGGTTACCAAACATAGTAAGAAAAAATGGGGTTTTCTTCTTCGTACTCCTCTTTTCGGGGGTGATGTGTTCAATCTCCACCCATTATTTTCTCATGCTCCTAAATTATTCACTGGGCCCACCGGCTACAGTAGACAACGTTAATCAACAATTTGCAATGAAAAGTCGTACAATGACGTTTCGAAAATTGGATTCACCCATAGTGATCACTGATGAGTTGCTTCGTTGTGTGTTGTACCAATCACTTTTCTAATTGCGTGGAGTGTGCTTTTAACTTTATAAAATTGCTTTTCTATGTGCTCAAAACATTAGGGGTGTGTTTGGTAACATGTAAAATGACTTCTGGAAATGTTTTTCGAGTTTTTTGTGTTTGGCAATGTCTGGAAAATGTGGTCAACGGAAAATGTTTCCCGTTGACCAAGGAAAATCAGTTCATTTTTCCGGAAAATGACTTACGGAATTTTTTTTCCGTAAGTCATTTTACGGAATCGCCAGAATAGCTGTTTCGCATGTTTTCAACCAAAACCAAGCCATATTATCCATGACCATGGACCAAGGAGGGGGGGAAACCGCCGAAAACTTTTGCTACATTTTTTTTTTTATTTTTTTTTTTATTTTTAAATTTTTATTTTTTTTTATAAATTCTATTTTTTTTATTAAATACCATTATTTTAATAACTATTATAATTTTTTATTTTTTAAATAAAAAATTACAATGTTTAATTATACAATTATATCCATTTTCCAGAAAATGAACCAAACACACAAAGACAGTTTTCCATAATACATCCAAACACTGGAAATGAAACTGTTTTCCGGAAAATGACTCATTTTCCAGAAGTCATTTTCCTGCTTTCCAAACGGATCCTAAAAGGAAATTTGGGTGTGGTTGATTGGAATGACTCATTTATTTTTATATAAACATCAAGGGTTTGGTTCTTGGCTTTTGAGTATGGAACAATTTTAAATTTTCAGACAAACTGTTTCACTACTCTCACTCATTAAACGTGTTTACGATTTAGTGAATGAATTAGTTATTGTGTTCGACGATAGAAATTCTGGGTACACGAAAAAAAGAAAACAATAAAAGGCCAAATTACAATTTTTGTCCCTAAGTTATACGATTCGTCCCTACGTGTTTGAAAAAATAGACGAAATTTACAACGTTAGTTATAACTTAGGAATGAGAAGTGTGCACGACCAACTATTATGTAGGAACAAATTCTACAATTATCATATAACTTAGGGACGAAAAGCGAAATTTTTCCACATTAAAAATACCCCATTCATCTCATTTTAAGTATTCAGTTCAATTAACAACATTTAACTTTAATTATTTATAATTTAATTTTTTATAATGCTTATTTTAGTATCAGTATATGAAATGTATATGCCAATTAAGTAGCTTGTAGCTCGATCAATGATACCTCTATGACTCTCCCAAATAGGAGGTCACATATCACAGGTTGAAATTCCAAGGGGGACATACGATACTGCATTGTAATAGAGTTTAAAGAAAATAAACAATGAAAGAAGAATTGATTTAATTAATGAATAGTAAGTATATATGACATGTATATTTATCTGATGATATTGTATGCAAAGGTTTAAATCTTGTATGAGTTTTAACACTTTAACTTTTATATTAAATTGAATAATGTATTCTCTTTATTAAAAGATTAAATTTATAATTAGTTTTTCACATATATTTATATGCTATATGGTCAATAACATCTATATCAGTTTAGTATTGTTTGTGCAAAACTAGCTACTTGGTCCAGATC
Source organism: Ipomoea batatas (assembly GCA_002525835.2). Taxonomy (NCBI): domain Eukaryota; kingdom Viridiplantae; phylum Streptophyta; class Magnoliopsida; order Solanales; family Convolvulaceae; genus Ipomoea; species Ipomoea batatas. Next base: position 17,022 of record NXFB01000120.1, read on the forward strand.
TACGGAATTGAGGAGGTTGAGGAAGATCTTTTTATGGATTTGAATGTTGAATTGCCTGGGAAGAGTGGGATTTTGTCTACTCTTATTCTTTATTCTCCTTTCCTATTAAATTTCTATATTTTTATTGTTTAATTTTTTTTATTTAATTTTTAAATGCCCGAAGTTATTTTCTCTACTCTTTATAGATTTTTTTTCTTTTTTAAAAAATCAGTTAATAACACAACCTGGGTATTGGTTACGGGGAACAATCCGCTATGGGACAAGCAACCCTAATTAAGTCGGTCCGACAATTACCTTAGTAATTTTTGCCCGTTAAGATTATAATGTGAGTTTTACACCGTCACAAGACAGATTTTACCCATTACATACATTTAAATAGCGATTGTAAATTTTTCGTAATTCAAATTCAAGGTAAAAAAGAAATTTTTGTGGATGAAAGTTGGTGCGCGAAATATTAGTACAAGGCAGTGTGAGTTAGGTCGGCAAGACAACATGTTAGCAAAATTGTAGGCATTGTCAGTTTAATAAACAATCTTGAACATCATGTGGCTCTGCTGCGTCATATTAAAACAAAAACAACAGTTTGGTATTATACATGAGGAAAACTTCCAGGAAATAAAGATTTGTCTATGCATTGACAACGTTGTGTTGGAAAAAATGTCCATAATACATATGATAAAAGAGGAAACTGGGGGATGAAAATTAAATCATCTTAAAGTAGGTGCGTAATAGCTTTTTCATAAGTCTTTAATCTCTTGACTAAGCAATAAAAAAGTATATTTAGACTTATAAAATACCAAACGATGTAAAAAACATTCCCAGGTTGTCTGTCAAGAATTTTCTTTTAAGAAATGTAACTAGAGAATTTAATCGTAAGTGAGAGGTTTAATTCGAATGTTATACGCTCAAAACAAATAATGAGTGAATGAGAAAAATTGAATATGGAAGTCTTTGATTTGCTGGGCATGGGCATAAGCACACTCGGGTGCACGCAAGGTCATGAATGTCAATGTGAGCCAGAGATCAGCAACCTGATCTAGTACCTCACGATGGACCTCACGTTGTGAGGTTGACCATGAGGGTCAAACCAGCTTTCTAATCCTCGGCCTCACATTAACACTCATGGTGTGAGTAGCAGTGTAGCACTATGAGTCTAAGGATCGGAATCTTCTTACCCATGGTCACGGTGGTCCCCACAATGTAGCCTCGCCGCCTCCACCTCCATTTTCATGCTTCAACTTAGCCCCTTGCTTTGCACCATGCTCTCAAGCCTTCGTTTTGCACCTTATTGACTCATTTTCTTCTAAAAATGCCTCCTTCCATGCCCGTTCGTGCCTTTGCCTGATCCTCTTCACCTACAATTAAAAACACCTCAATAAGACATGATTTTCATACATCCATTACTTTAAGATCGAAGCAAAAACGATAATACATGAAGCACATCCATTAGCTGCCAAATTATGGCTTATCATGTAGTATGGTTAATTAACCCCTCAAGTCTAGATTTGGTAATCACATCATAATTGAAACACAAGTCATGTTAATTAACGTCATCAAATCAAGTCTCATCATACGTATTCCATCAATTCAAAGTCATATTCACTTCAACCTAATCCTCATCCCCATCCCCTTCCTAGGAGACTACTCACACATTATTATTATTATTATGGAAACAAGCATGGAAGGGGCTTGAGAGCATGGTTCAAAGCAAGGAGCTAAAACAATGATTCAATGTCTTAAAGTAAACAAGCAACAAATTGCAATGAACTTAAAGATTGAAATTGGAATTGACTTAGCTAGATATATGAAAGTATCACCACAACGGGAAAACAAGAAATAAATCCTCAATCTCTTCAACACTTGCTTCGAAAATAAAAGAGGAATTGAATCTAACTAGACATTGCAATCAGAATTGAAATCAAAGTGAAAGTTTTAGCTCAAAATTTCGTAGCTAGGGTTTTAAGAGCTGAAAAAAATTAAAGTGTCCACTCTCCTCGAGGCCTCTCATGAGTGTGACTAGCCTCGATGGCTTTGACTCCTTCTCTAAAATTTTTTTCCCACAAGAGTCTTCACGTGCAAGATGTCCAATGTGATAGCAGAGTCCGGGTTTTGAAAGTATTGTATAAATAGAAATTGTTTTTTTTTTTTAATAGAGATTTTAAAATAATACATTAATTTTAAAAATATATACAATCCGCGGTCCTTTCTTTCAAGAAAGGATTACGGATGATAAAAAAATTAATTAAAGGTATTAGAAAGGTCGCGGAAACTCGAGATTAAAAAAAAAATCGGTAACCCTTCGTTTCTAAGAATGGTCACGAATGCTCAATATTCCATGACCTTTTCACAAGAGTTGCGGAAAGCTCAAAGCTTTTTGCACCCTTGTACAACGGTAGCAAAAAGCCTTATAAGGGGGTTGGATGCGCAATTTTGTACTAGTGTAAGAACAGAAGTGCCTGGTGTCCACAAAAAATCATCACCGTAAAAGAATGAAGCTTACACATTACAGTTGTCAAAGTTCGACTCTGCTTCCTTGTCTACAATCTGTTACCTAGAAACAAATTAGTTACCCGTACGAACTAAAACAGTTCGTAGAATTGGATTGTAGTGAAAACTATTTAGAGGTTGAAACTTTTCGAAATAATGGGATACACAATGTATTATGGTTTTAATAAAGTAATTAATTAATATATCTAGCTACTATAATCGATAATTGTGAAATATATTGTATATGTAGTGGTCTTACTTAATCAATTATATCTTTAAACAATATGTATGTTACAACAATCAATTGATAACCGTAACTCAAACAAGCAACACTAATAATAATCATCGGCCTACAACATAACCTTAATGTAATTGCTCAATTTGAAAAGGACTCTAATACTAAAGATCTTGCTAATATTGTACCACCCTTATCTCACACCCTTATCTTATTCCTAATATTGAACTTTTGGCATTTTAATCAATTTATCTTATTTCCGTTGTCTTATTTACCTACTTCAATTTTAAACCAAACACAGGAATCTAACATTCCCAGTTATCAAACATTCCCAGCAATCTAACATTCCCTAAGGTAATCTAACATTCCGTGAACCAAACGCCCCCTTATAGAAGTGTTGTTGCCTACATATGAGAACCTAGTATTTATTGCAAAGAGTCTAGTATCAAAAAAAATATTAGATGAAAACACTAATGCGAGAAATAATTATGAGTTTAATTTCATGGTAAGTGTAGTAATTTAGATTTAATAAATATTATTTAATTTTAATTATATTAAATAATTACTTTTGTTTAAATAAAACAATTATGGTTATAATTATAATTATTTAAAACATTATAATTTGTATCTTTTGTTTGTTTGTTTGTTTTTTTTTTTTTTTTTTTAAATAACTTAGGTAATCACAACTTCGCCGGGAGTAATCATAAGCCCACAAGGCTCTGTCCCTAGAGTCACTGTGGAGGTAAACTTAGTTGACTCTATTTTTTTAATAATATGATTCACTGTAGTTGACTATTACGGAGTAATATCTACTATACTAATAAGAGCCAAAGAAAGTTAAGCCTATAATGGATAGAAAAATGACGGTCAAATTATTAAATCAAATGAATAGTTCAGATTGTTTAGATTTATATTTTTCTTTGAGATTTCCTAATTTATCCTTAATTATATGATTACCATTAAATTTTTCGTTAACTTTTAACTTACCCATTAATTTCTATAAGTAAAGTCTTAGGTTCGAAACTCATCACAATTAAAGTTGGCATAATTGTTGAACATATACTACGAATATGTTCAAGTATATTATTCAAAAGTAAGTACCCAACTCTATTACTCTTATTAAATTACTAGTTTTATACGTGCATTGCGCGTATGGGTTAATGCCCAACGTTTATATTAAAATAAATATTTGAAAGTATATCAATGCAAGATTATATAGGAGAAGTTTATACATGGGTAATTGAATGTTGAATTTTTTTATTTAAATATCTAACTCAAAGTATATGAATCCAAGATAATATAGAAAATTCATTATAATTATTACTAAATTAAATGTTTGCAACCTTGTAAAATCGATGGTCTAAATATTTGGTCTAAAAATGATAGTCTAAATAAATACTACTTTTCATTTGAATTTTTCTAAGTGTTTTTTTAATTCTCTTTTGAGTAACATTGTCATTGTCTTTATCTTTACTATTTGTTCTCTTCCTTTTTGTTGGTAGTGCGTTATTTGCAATTCGGTTATTGTTGGTAGCATAGATCACAACGTCATGGAATGAGATTATGATATAGGAGCTATGGACTTTTCTTTAGGTGTTCTGCTTGGGGTTCATTTGGTTCAACCATTATTATTGAATGAGTTATTGTGGATAAAGAAATCCTTAATTTTAGAAAAAAGATTAAATAAATTAATAAAAATTTAAAAATTTTAAATATTATATATTCCAAAGATATTAAAAGGTAGTTTCTCGCTTCAATTTGATGTGTAATGGGTTATTTGAGTACTTTCATTGTCAACAAATCTCCCAACTGCCCCAAGTAGTTAATATTATTGGTTTCAAACTATTCTTTTTTATTTTTGTTTTATTTTTTTCATGGTATTGAAGAAATACATATGTATCATTTTTTGGTGTAACTACTAATTTATTTAATTCAATAAAAGTAAAATAGAGCGATTCCGCTTCAATTTGTTGGGTTATTTGAGTACTCTCTTTGTCAACCAATCCCCAAGTAGTTAATATAATTAGCTTCAAATTATTTTTAAAAAAATTTCATAGTATTAATAAAATACTTGATAAATAAATATATAACATTATTTTGTAATATAACTTTGATATTTAATTACAAGATATTGTAAAAATAAGATAATGGACAATGTAATGAATATCAATTTATAAATTTGAATGTAAAGAATCTTTGAGAGAAAATAAAGACAATATAACTAATGAAATTATTTCTCTTATTTAATTTAATTTTTTGATAATGAATAATTTTTTAAAATAAAGGTATTGTAGACACATAATTCTAAATTAAAGAAATACATATGTATCATTTTTTTGTAGCTACTAATTTATTTAATTTAATAAGAGTAAATAGAGTGAGAAACTTAATTATGTCAAATTTGATTGAGATGAGGTTCGAACCTAAGATCTTTCTTATAGAAATTAATGGGTATGCTAAAAGTTAACGGAATATTAACGGGGAAGAGAATATTTAACGGAAAACTTAACGGATAATCATAAAAGTAAGGTTAAATTAGGTAATCTCAATTAATAATATTAATCTGAATTATCTTAACCATATAGTTGATTAAATAATTCATCTGAACCATCCATTTGATTAAATAATTTGACCGCAATTTTTTGTACCCATTTTAGGCCTAACTCTCTTTGGCTCGTATTAATATAGTAGAAATAAATTAGTAGTTACAACAACAAAATAATACATATGCATTTCTTTAATTTATAATTCGATATCTACAATGCTTTTATTCAAAAAAAAATTCATTATCAAAAAATTTAAAAAGATATATAATTTCATTAGTTATATTGTCTATATTTTCTACAATGCAAAAATTCTTTATCTTCAAATTTATCAATTAATTATATTCACTACATTGTTCATTGTTTTCTTTTTTACACTATATTGTAATTAAATATCAAAGTTATAATAAAAAATAATGTTATATATTTATTTACCAATTATGATGATAATAACATGGAAAAAACTTTTAAAAAAATAATAATTTGAAGCCAATCATATTAACTGCTTAGGGAAGATTTGTTAACAAAAAAGACATTCAAATAACCCAATAAATTGATTTAAAACTCATTATTAAAAATGTCAAATAAATTCAGAAAAAGAATAAATTTGAAAAATATCTACCGTTGCAGCATTCATTAATCTTGTATGTAAAATACTAATTGTGAATTCTTTAAATATATTATAACTAATATAAATTTACAATTCATTGCATTTTCTACAATCAACCTGTTTCGATTAAAGACAAATTCAACATCGATCTTGACAAAAAAAATAATTGGTATTTAGGATGTAGCCATTGTTTAAAAATGTTTATGCACAAAGTGGCAAACTATTTAATTGCATGTATTGTGATGAAAAGACAGAAGTGGGTACTCCAAGATTAGTATCAAATCAACAAAAAAATACAAAAAAAAAAAAGAAAAAAAACAACACACACACACACATGCACACACAAAATCAAGTACTACACTCATTTATACTAATTCAAAAATTATGAACTTCAAAATAAAAATGTGCAAAAATGGATTTAGAAACTGTTAATGAAACTGGACATATTGCAGCATCAGTATTCAGACTACCTACAAAGTTATTGTTGTTACTATCATGTAAACAAGCTATGAAACTAGAACAAAATGTACTACTCATTAACCTTCTACAAATATAATAAATATTAATATTTTGTTCAATACTTTCACACGAGAATGTACGACACACATCTCACAGCACATGAAACCTGTAAGGGAAAAACTAGCACTGTCAAATAGCAATAGGCGATTGCAAGATCAAGAGTTTATAGTTCAACTAAGATCTCAGTCATATATACAAACACAACGAGACAAATCCACGTACAACTACATCATAATCTCATTGCATGACCCTGCCCTCTATACTACTACAATAATTCAATTGCGGGCACATGACACATTACCAAATACCAATAAATAAATAAATAAATAACAAGTACTGAAGATAAAAACAATGACAATGCTACCCGAAAGAGAATTAAAAAGGCATATAGGAAAATTCAAACGAAAAAGTAGTATTTATTTATACTATAATTTTTAGACTAAGCATTTAGATTAGCGTTTTTATAAAATTGCAAACATTTATTTTAGTGACAATAATTATAATCCATCTCTCATATATTATATTGCATTCATAAATTTTGAATTACAGATTTAAATAAACAAATTCAACATTCAATTACATATGCATGAACATCTCTTATATAATCTTGCATTAATATACTTTGAAATACTTATTTAATAATAAACATGGACATTATCTCATTCGCGCAATGCGCATGAAAAACTAGTATATTGATATGTATCAATTATTTTCTCCTAAAAATTATATACATAAGTATTTATGATAAAATACATTTTTGGTACCTCAATTATTCCTTACTATTTATTTTAGTTCCTAAACTTTTACATTGCAATAAATTTTAATTTCCTAACTTTTCAAAAAAGTTGCAATTTTAACCCCTTGAGCAACACCAATATTAAACTCTATTAAAAGTGTATTTAGTATATGTGTATTTTAAAATTTTATTATTATTTTTGAGTACTATTGACTCTGTTACAATTAGTATCTGTTCATAGTTACTTTCTCAACCTACTGAAGCACAAAGAATCAAAAGTTGATTTTGCTCCACTGAGGCCCCACTCCCATCATCAATGTGGGAGTGTTAACCGGGACACCAGGTGCTACTAGACCACAAGGTCTTTGGCTTAAAATTTTATTATCTTTATCTTTTATAAAATTTTCAGCTTTGGTATTCCATATGCAATAGAGAATTGACAACGACCTTATTCCAAAAAAAAAAAATTTCTCTTTAATTGTGATACATCCTCCCTTTTTATTTTTCGTATATCAACCTGTTAAAACCAAACTTTTTTTTTAGAAAAAATATATAAATAAAATATTAAGACTAAAGAATATTATATTAAAGAAGAAATATTAAAAAGTACTAAAAAAATACTAATGTATTAAATAAAACTTTAATAGAGTTTAACAATTTTTTTACTTTAAGGATAAAATTATAACTTGAATTAGGTGAATATATTGTAATGATAAAAAGTTAAGGATGCCAAGACCTTGTGGTCTAGTGGCGCTCGGTTGCACTTCTCATATAGTCATATGAAAGGGATGGGTTGCATTGTAATAAAGTCGGTAGTACTTAAAAAAAAAGGATAAAAATAATTGAGGGATTTAAAGTTACATATTTTCTGTATTTTTTTTTTCTTTGGCAAATTATAGTAATGGGAAGAGTACCCATAGATCTAGAGAATGGATCCAAGAACATATGGACATGTTTTGCGCGCTTTCATACAGTTTTGTTTGACTGATTATTCCCGACGATATGATGAAATGCATGCAATGTTACGTAGTTTTCAAGAGCAGTGTTAAAGGGGTTGATGTGGTTAAACCAGGTGAAGTTCACATGCTGTGGTGGAATGCATGTATGATTGTATAGGGCAAGACATCCTAGTACTTGCCACGTGTCATAGCTGTCGTTGTCTTCATGTATACAACTATTACTCATATTTCTATTCTTTCCTTAACCTGGCCAATGAAGTTTAAAAATGATAGCCTGATAAGTTAGAACTTAGAAAGAGACATCTTTACATTTGAGTGCTTAATTATGATATCTTTATCCTAACAATACTTTCTCACCTTCAAAAGCATATTTCACTTTCAAATTTATAAATTCTTCACTATTTCTTTGCATTCTTGCAATACTTTCTGATCTCACTTTCAAAAGTAGTGATGGTACTTTCATTTTATATTATAAATATAATAAGAGAAAATTACAATTTTGATCTCACGAGTATTAACAAAATGACAGTTTTAGTCCACATGTTTAATTTCTACCAATTTTCATCCATAACTGTTATTTTAGTACTAAATTTTATCCAAGACTATTGTTTTAAGGGAAAATGGCACTTTTTCCCCATATGTTATGTGCTTATAGCACTTTTCCCCCTGTGTTATTAAAGTGGCAGCTTTTACCCCTCAGTTATTTTAAAAATGGTAGTTTTCTCCCTTGTAATATTAAATTGACATTTTTGCCCTTAAAAATAATCATTTCATTTATTTTTATTCTCCAACCAATTATTACTAATATGTATGGAAGATCACAGTTCGATACGAACCTAATCGAACACTGTAGCAATTGAACTTAAATAGTATAGACGGTTACGGTTACGATTCAGAACCGAAAAAATAAAATAAAATAATTGTTGAATTTAGACTATTTTTAAATTAGAAATAAAATTATAAAAATAAATAAATAAATAAATAAGTTTTGATTGGCGGTTCAAAATCGAAATTGGAACCGAACCGTACCGATTTATCAAAATAAGTGTTTGATCATTTTTACTATATATGACTGTGGTTAAGTTCCGGTTCACGGTTCAACAATTATTTAATTTTATTTTTCGGTTATAAATCGTAACTAGAACCGTCCATACTATTTCAGTATGATTGCTACAGTGTTTGGTTATGTTCGAATCGAATCGTGATCATCCATACCTATAAGTAATAATTTGTTGGAGAAGAAAAATAAATGAAATAATTATTTTTAAGGGTAACAATGTCAATTTAACATTTCAGGAAGAAAAACTGTCATTTTAATAACACAGGGGGAAAAGTGCTATAAGCACATAATATAGGGGGAAAAAGTGTCATTTTCCCTTGTTTTAATGTCTAAATTAATCACGCCGGTCACCATCCGTTTAGAACGTGCTGAAATCTAAAATTTTTAAGGGTATTTTCATCTTTTTCAACTTAATATCCCAATTTGAGCATGAATAAATGGATTTAAGCCTTAAGATTTATCACAATTCGCAATTCTCCTCCTCTTATTACCTTATAATTTGAGGATGAGAACTGCGAATTATGATTAATTTTAGGGCTTAAATCTCATTATTCATGCTCAAATTTGGATCTTAATTTGGAAATGAAAAAAAAATATCCTTAAAATTTTAGATTTCAACACGTTTTAAACAGATGGGTGACCGGCACGATGAATTTTGGCACTAAAATAATAGTTGTGGATGAAAATTGGTACTAAGAGCATCCTTATCAATGGAGTTATTTCACGTTTTTTTAGGAATTTTTGTAAGTGTGATTAGGAAAGAAAAAATGGGATGAAAGGAAAAATAAATAAAAATAATAATTTTAAAAATAAATAAATAAATAAATAAAGTCAATGTGACCAATCATTAAATTTCTTTTTTCTTGGAAACCTAAATAATCTCATTCTTGGGATGTAGATTTTCAACGAGTAGAATTGTGCAATTTAACACATGTTGTGGTGTATTTTAATACGTAGAATGATGCATATTTTAGCACATGTTTTTAATATGTGTAAATAGCGTATGCTTATAATGTGACATGAGGCACGTTGTGGTACATTTTAATACGTAGAATGATGTGTTTTATCACGTATATTAATGAATTTTAAGTATTTATCACGTGTGTGTGTGTATATATATATATATATGGTCATAATCAAGTGCGGCCGCCCCTTAACGTGCGGTCAGTGCCACACCACTATGTATACAAATATACACCACTTAATGTTAAAAAATGCACCACTCAAATATGCACCATTAGGTACGTATCACCAAAAAAAACACCATTAGGTATGCAAATATACACCACATAGTGTTAAGAAATGCATGATTAGAGGCAGGGGAATTATGGTGCATTATTTTGGGTGTATGGTGTATTTTTTTGGTATTTTTGTGTATTTTCATTGTGATACATTTTCTAACATTGAGTGGTGTATATTTGTATATATAGTAGTGTATTCCCCATCGGCCGCACAAGAAGGAGCGACCACATTTGAATATATATATATATATATGGAATGGTTCAAGTGCGAATGGTCTCCCAGGTAAAACATGGGGTGAGATTTGAGTCGTTGATTTAGATTAGATCAACAGCTCAAAATGAAAGAAAATTAATGTGCGTAATTTTTCTTGTTAAGGTACGTGATTCTCCTTCTTAAGGTGCGTGGTTTTTATGCTTAAAGTGCGTTAGTGTTGAAACTTAAGGTGAGTGAACCTAAAGGTTAAGATGCGTGATTTTCCTTCTTAATGTGCGTGATTTGTATGCTTAAGATGCGTGAATTGTTGAAACTTAAGGTGCGCCATTTTAAAACCTTAGGTGTGTGGTTTGTGTTCTTAAGGTGCGTGGTTATATACTTAAGGTGCGTCGGCCTAAAGCTTTAGGTGCGCGTGATTTGTGTT
>NXFB01000120.1:80919-93114 GCA_002525835.2 Ipomoea batatas
CCGGCGAGGATTAGTTCACAGGTTCAGCTGGTTTACCTCATTGTGGTCCTTTGCCGGCTAGGGCCACCGGGCGAGGAGAAAATCTTCTTAAAAGAAGAATATGAGGGGAGATGTCGCACGGGTTTAGTTCACCGGTTCAGTAGACAGTATTTTGGAATAGAAACAAAACTTTGAAATTCGACAACAACAGTGTGAGAATTATGCTCAAAATAGATAGATTTGTTGTATGCACTGACATTTAGCATTGTATGCTTAGCTACTGAGTTATCATGATTTACATGCTCGGGTCGAGACATAATGACCCATAGAATTAGGGATTCAATCTTTGGGAAAAGAATATGAGAGATATTGAGGTAAGAAGACTACCCCAATCCCTCCGTGCAAAAGTGAGGGAAGATTGGCCATTTGGGCGAAACCTCCAATGAGGTAATTTTGTTGTCAGGGGAATCCCCGGTGAGTTTGTTCCAATAAATTTACATTTTCCCCTAAAAAAACCCCTAAAAAAAAGTGAGGAAAGAGGACGGACCAGGTACAAAAGACTCAAATTAAACCAATGTATACAAAAGTAAATGATAATATTAAATATTTGAATATCATAAATAACTTAAATAAAAGAACATTCACCTATTTTGTTATTGTTATGTATTCCATTAAAAAATTAATATTAGTATTTATTAATAGATTTTGATGAGGCATGTATACGTACAAATGACCAGAAAAATAAGAGGATTGGTAAGATTATATAATACTTGTATAAGATCGAGTATGGTTATAATTGAAAAGTCAAAGAAGCAAAAATAACAGAGTAAAGACACATAAGAAGGTAGTGAAGTAACTTACAAGAGAAAAAGGAAGAAAATACTTTAGCTTATTGAATTAACCGAATAAAATAAACGTGCTTATTTTATAAAGGGGAAAAGCGTTTTTTTTTTTTTTTCCTCTGAATTATTTGCTTATAGCATTTTGTTTTTTTTCTCAATTATTCATGTATCTAGTAGCTACATTAGTCCTCTCAATTATTCTAAAAGTGACGATTTTTCCTCATGATATATTAAATGATTTTTACCCTTAAAATAAATGTTTCATTTATTGTTCTAGTTATGATTCAGAATCGAGAACCCAATATTTGAGTTTTAGTTTATTAAATACGCAACGGGAAAAACGGGATCTTGAACCATGAATCGGCAGTTCGAAATCAGAACAACTAGTAACATTAGCTTAAAATTAGAGATGTCAATTGTACACTTACTCGACGGAGAACCTGATTCTCCGCCCCTACGGGGATGGGGAGTACTCTCCCGCCCCACCCCGTCCCCGGTGTGTGTGTGTGATGCGTGTGTGTGATGCTTATGAAATGTATGTTTAGATAACATGTTTTATTGTAAAATATTGAATACTACTTTTTAAGTTGGAGATGAATATATATGTATTATTTATTTAAATATTTTTTAATGTTTAATTTTTATTTTTTAAAACTTATAAATGGGGTGGGTTTCCCGTCCTTGCCCTCGGATAATCCCCTAGGGATGGGGATGGGGGATTTTTTCCTTCCCCAACAGGGATGGGAACGGGAACGGGGAATAATGGGCAAGAAAGTCGGGGGCGAGGATGGGGATATGTCTCCCTCACGCCCCGTTGACATCTCTACTTAAAATTAGAATTATAATATTTATTTACAAATTGTGTATATTCTTTTTCGTATTTATTTTGATTCTCTTAGATATGGTTGCGATTCAGTTCTAATTTTCAAATGCAAATTCACGATTTCGAATCCCGTTTGAACCGCTGGTTCAAACTTTTTAATTTTAATTTTAATTTTAATTTTTAAAATAGTTTAAATTCAAAAATTAAGGTATGTTTTTTTGGTTAAAAACTGAAACCGATTATTCCAGTTCAGGATTTTAATAAACAAACTCAAATATTGAGTTCCTATTCTAAATTGTAATGGAACCTTTCTATTTGATTGGTATAGTTTCTGGTTCGGTTTGAGAAAGTGCACATAACCGGAAATAAATTCAAACATGAAACCATAGCAAAAGTGCAAGTGCTATTTACCTGAAGATCAAATGGCTTAAGAAAGGGCACATATTCCGCAATATTGAAGGCTCCCATCAATGTCGTAACCTCATGAACAATGCCTTTCAACCCATACTTCTTCTCGTTGCTCCCAAAAAGCATTTTATAAGTCACATTCTCTATCAACTCCCCCACCATTTCACTAAGATCCACCACCTCCCCGCCGGCGGCCGCCGTCTTTATCGACGCTAATAAACCCCCAACTTCCTCTCTCCTAACACCGGCAAAAGACTCAATTTTCGCGGCGTTAAGGAGCTCTTGGATTGAAAACTTCTTGGTTTTTCGCCACTCGGGAGAATAAGGAGGCGAGAAGAGCATTCCCTTGGAACTATTCGTGATATGTTCCACGGCGTCGAGCCTCGGCCGGCCGGAGAAAACGTTGTCGTGAGTTTTAAGGATGAGCTCGGCGGCGGAGGGGGAAGAGATCACCACCATGGGTATGCTGCCTAGTTTTAAGAACATTATGGGACCGTACTTTTTGGATAGGTCGTTTAAGGCACGGTGAGGGGTATTGCCTAGCATGTGGAGGTTTCCGATGATCGGAAGGCCGCGCGGCCCAGGTGGAAGTTTCTTGAACGCCGGAGACCATCTCCGGGCGATGAAACACAGGAGGATTCCGGCGAGGATTGGTAGAAGAGATGATAGAATTAGGAACATTATTTGTACGAATTATGGTGCAATGAGTGGTGTTGATGATACTTAATAGCTACGGAGTACAGTATTATATCTGCACACGTCTTGTTTGTCTTAGCTTTTCATGTTTAATTGGTTTAAAACATTGACAATGATAAAAATATGGGTGTGCTAGGTACATGAATCTAATTGTCCTTAATTGACAAGTGGAAAATAAATAAATATATAAATAAATAAATCGTCTTATGTAATAATTGTTTAAAAACCTTGTCAAGTCAATGATAAAAAAGAGTGCCAATGAAGACAAAATTAAAGGATGTTTGTTAAAAACATCTAATTAAAAATGATTTTGCTGCTAACAACTAGGTAGTGTGATAACACCTTTGTCATCATATCATTCCAAATGAGTGGCCACAAGATCAAATCAGGTGGTGAAAAACGGATTCTTTGAGCTGAGAAAGTATAAAATTAAACATATACTACTTTAATTATAAAGATTTTGAGTGTACAAAAAAATGATTTTGCTAATGAGCAATTTGACACTATTTTTTTTGGGTGACATGGTAAACTCGCAGCCGCTATTTGATAGTGCGTGCGTTGAATAAATTTTACTCATAAGTAAAAATAGCTTGTAAATTGCACTGGAGAAACTTGGCACAATTTTATTTGTATGTTGCAAGTGTTAGGACCAACATTCTTTTTGTAGCCGCCTAAAATTTGTTTGGCAAAGTTAGCACTATGCTATTTGTTCTTTGGATTAAGTTTTGTACTAGGTGTAGGTGTGACTCTTCGTGGAGCATATGCTAACAATCATTTTTTAAACCTCAAGTGAGTATAATTTAAGAATCAATTTTTATTCATCTATTATATATTTTGAATGTATAATATCTCAAAATACATCTCACTTAGGAGAATCAAATTTCACTTTGACCTAACCCAGCCCACTCAAAACTATGTTAGAAAATTATTATCATTTTTACATACCAAAAATTAGTAATGTGTCAAAATGGGTAAAAACTTGTCCAGCTTATAATGGGTCGGATTAGGCCATAAAAAGAATAGACCGCAAAAAGAAAAAGTGAATCTCACGGCCTTAGCCAGCAGTGGACCATGTATTATTTTATGTAATAGTTATTATGTCAACCCGAATATTATACTCCATAATACATATATATTATATTAATATATATAATACTATACACACACATGTGATACTTGTGTGCTGCGCATGCGCACACACATGTGATAATTATGTGGTTGATATAATTTGGATATTATAAAAATTGGCAGCCACAATTATAATAATATTGTTGTTAGATTTTTTTATTTTTTTATTCGATCAAGAATATTGTTGATAGATAAGTGGTAGGTTATCGAATCACGTACGATATATTAGGGACCTATATTAGTTATACGTTGTACGTTTAATTAATAAACATGTTGGAATTTGTTTATATATATAACTCAGATTTGTCATATTATATCTTAAATTCTATTAACTTGTTCTTAGGTTCATAAGTTGTGATAAATCGAGTCTATCTAATTTTGAGACCAATCCCAATTCGATACTATCTCCAAGATCTCTTGGTGAGATGAACCTCACCTTGTTACTTTGTGGTCTAGTGGCACCCGTTTACACTCCCACATAGAAGGAAGTGGTTTC
The DNA here is from genome assembly GCA_002525835.2 of Ipomoea batatas. NCBI lineage: Eukaryota > Viridiplantae > Streptophyta > Magnoliopsida > Solanales > Convolvulaceae > Ipomoea > Ipomoea batatas. The sequence continues at coordinate 85,292 of NXFB01000120.1, forward strand.
GAGGCTCAGTGAAGGTGATTGTTGACTCTTTATGCTTCAGTGGGTTAAAAAGTAGATATGAACAGATACTACCGTGTAATAAAGTCAAAAACAAAAAATATATATATACTAGACCACGGTTGGAATTTGTCTAATTCATATTCCCCATCTCACACATATTCCGCAATATTGAACCCATCAATGTCGTAATCTCGTGAACAATGTATTTCAATCCATACTTCATGTCGTTGCTCCCAAAAAGCATTTTATAAGTTATGTATGTCCTCCATCAACTCCCCGATCATTTTATATGTGTGGCTGTGTGCTTATGTATGATATTGTATGGTGGACTATATTTTGTAATAAAGTATTTGGTCCAATTTTTTTTATAATTTAAATAAAATATTAAAACAAACCCATTTACAGCTAATGTCATTGGTCTCATTAGGCAATTCAACAAGATCCCAAACCCCATTGCTCTTCATGGAATTCATTTCATCCCTCATGACTCCAAACCATAAGTCAGAATGTGCACAATTTGTGGCTTAAGAAAACGTTTCAGGATCATTTTCGGCTCATATGTCAGATTCTTGTAGATATGAAACGTAATAACTAGAAACTGTTGATCGTCTTATTCTTGTAGACCGTCTTAAAGTTGGAAGCTTAGAGTTGCTTAATTAGCATACTCCGCACCATATCCAGAATGATCATATTTCTTCTTTCAGCTACACCGTTTTGGTCTAGATCGGAGAACCAGACATGGTGTATTGGGCAACAATCTCATGCTCTTGAAGAAACTTAGCAAAGGGACTAGATGCTTGTCCATTTTTAGTATATCTACCATAATATTCAACACCTCTATCAGATCTAACTATCTGTATTTTCTTGTTACAATGGTTTTCAACTTCAGCTATAAATAATTTAAAGGCATCCAATGCTTCAAGTTTATGATTAAGTAAATACACATAGGAAAATCGTGAGAAGTCATCAATGAAAGTGATGAAATATTTTTGACCTGGTATTGTCATAGCAGGACAACATATGTCAGTATGAATAATTTCCAACACCTTTCTTTGACTTGTTTGTCTGCGTACCCTTAATGCAGTCAATGAAAGTGTTTAATTGACAAAATTTTAAACAATTCAAGGATTTGGTCCCTGAAAGTGTTCAATTGACAAAATTTTAAACAATTCGAGGATAAAATTGAAAACTAGGGACTATAGTGATAGTTGGAAAACAATTGAGGGACTAAAATGTTGAGTTCCCTTTTATTATTTTTTATAGTACGACGGATTCTCTTACAGTGCAGTATATGTTCATAACTATTTTTTCAACCCTCCACTAAGGCTCGAACCGACAACCTCCTATATGGGAGTATAACTTGATGTCACTTGACCACAATGTTGGCTTGCTAATGTGAACCTAGTGTTCCGATCTTCTCTTTACACTATAAGTAGAAATATTATCATAAGATGATTTATTAGGATGGGCGAAATTTGTTTCAAAGCTTTAATTTGGATTGGATTGGATAAAAGGTTAAAATTTTTGAGTTTTTAAATTTTATAGGTTGTGTCACCTACATCGGGTTATAAAGTAATATTTAAGACTAGGATGAAGCCACAAGTAATGTTTCACAGATGGTAAGTTTAAAACATCATGATCAAATTAATGAATTAGAGCAAATATCATTTTTAGTCCCTCAACTATAATATATGTATCAATTTTGGTCCTTGACTATTAAAAATTTTAAATTAGGTGCATGACTATTCAATTTGTATCATATTTGGTCCTTGACTATTAACATTTTCAAATTAGGTGCATGACTATTCATTTTGTATCACATTTGGTCATGCCGTTAAATTTTCCGGCCAAATTTCCGGCGAAGTCACCGGTGACCGATTAATTTATTTAATTTTTATTTTAAAAATTATTTTAATACTCCGTAAATTTAAAAAAAAAACTTAAAAATAAAAAATAATAAAAAAAATAGAAAACGTCGGTCACCCCCGATGACTTCGCCGGAAATTTGGCCAAAAAATTTAATGGCAGGACCAAATGTGATACAAAATGAATAGTTATGCACCTAATTTAAAAATGTTAATAGTCAAGGACCAAAAGTGATACAAATTAAATAGTCATGGACCTAATTTGAAAATTTTAATAATCAAGGACTAAAATTGATACATGTATTATAGTTGAGGGACTAAAAATGATATTTTCTCAATGAATTATGACCAAATTCTCAAAAACTATCTCAGAGTTTGAAGAATATTTCCGAAATCGTCGGATTGGTCGGCAGCAAAGGATTTTCCCAAAATTTTCTCCTCCGTTGAGCAAAATTGATGCAAAATTCGAATCCTTTTAATCAAGGAATGGGGATGGGAGCTGAAAATCCAAATATAAAAGTAGAAATTAAGGAGTACAAAAATCCAAATTTTCTTTTCACGTGAAAACCCTTTTTTTTTTTTTTTTTTTAAAAAAAATTATTTTTTAAAAACATTTATAAGGTAATATATGTTTTATACTTTTTCAATTTTTCCAGTCCAAAATATTAATGGCCCATCATTGAAATTCAATCCTAGAACCACTAATATGAAAAATATTAATGTTTCTTTATTAAATTATTAAGGTAAAATACCTTTTTTTTTATTACAAAGAAACACACAACTATTATTCTATGATAAATCTAGTTACTCTAGGCCACAAGTTCAACCAATGCTTTGTTTGATAGAGCTTATTTAGTGGCTTATAGCTTATTTTAAGCTACTAATAAGTTATAAGCTATGTTTGGTAATGTTCCCAAAATAAGCTAGTATCTTAAAATAAAAGCTTATGTTGAAAAGCTGCTTTAAGTAACTTTTCTAAAATAAGCTAGTAGTTTCTTAACATTTTTTTCCATCTTTATCCTTATTATTTTAAATAAATGACATCTTTTACCTTTCCCAATTAAAATCCTTAATATTAATCATTCCAAATTGTACTGATCATTTAATCTCTTAATATTAATGATTATTTCCTTTTAAAAAAATCATTTTGGTCTTTTCTCTTCAATATATTTGGTTGTAATTTCAATTTGACATTTGTGTGTTTGAACATTAATTTTTGTATGAACTATAAATATTTTGTTTTACTTTATATATTTTCAAATATATGTTCTTACTTTATATTTTATTAAAATATATCGGCTTCATTATTTTATATTTTAATATGTAAACAAACCTATTTAAATTTAAAACTATTTAAATTTTATGAAGATGTCCTTTTTAGTCTTTTTACATTTATCAGCTTTTCAAAAAGCTAATTTTACCAAACACTTTTAAGTATAACTGCTAGCTTAACAACTCTTCAGATTTCAGCTATTAGCTTATACTTTTTCAGCTTTCAGCTACTTTTCAGCTTTTAGCTACTTTTCAACTTTCAGCTACCTTTTCAGCTAGGTTTGCCAAACATAATCAAGAATCCAACTCATGATTTTCTGGTATTACAGTTATGCTCTACCCACCTAGTTATCCCTTTTAAGGTTCAAAAAATAAGAAAAATGGTCAAACATGTCACTAAACTTTATATAAAAAGTCAATTATGTCTTAAACTTTTAAAAGTTACAATTAAAGTCATCAACGTGTTATTTTTGTGCATCTAAGTCTAGAAATTAATTGTTGACCTATAATAGTCGATCACTAAAGTTTTGGCGATACTCTAATTAGCTCCAACGACACTTTGACGACTAATTAACAGACACCGGTAGCCTTTGAAGAAGGTGACCAACACTGGTCCATCCCCTTCTTCTCCAACAGATCAAAGGCTTGCTGCAGATTTCATCATCAGTGGTGGCCGGTTCTCTTAAATTTTGCAACTTTTTCTTATTTCTCCCTCAACATAAATAGCAAAACGACTAACACAGTCATAGATATGAAAACTACCAACACTCCAGAGCCAATAACAACCAAAATGATCCTGTATGAAACCTTGTGATGGTAACCACCGCTAGGTCGGGATGTCAATTTCAATTCATCATGTGGATATCCACCCGAATCCACTATGCATGCATGGGTCGAGTATTTTTTTTTTTTGGAGTGATAGTGTGTGGTTGGTTAGGAATGGATATTTAAAAAGTAAACTTGTGGTGGATTGGGTGTGCTGCTCAATGAGCCCTTTGTTTCCAATAAAGTAGAAATCTTTATTGAGATCGATGGTTAAGCCCCATCCTGATATCCCTAGCTCTTTTCCAATTGCTATAAGTATGGTCTGTTCTTGTTCTACATCACCGCTCGTTACCAATCCCACTACCAAAACACTGAACAAGCTCAAAAATCCCATTCTTAGGTCACTTTCAAGAACCCTCATTCTTCTCAAATTTCTTCATCTCCTCCCCAAATTCCCCCAAATAGAAACACCAAAAGGAACATAAATCAAGAATGTGCAAGACCGTCGTGAAAAGTATTTATCTATCACGTCGCCTACTTACACGGCGCTTCAAAAACCGTCGTCTATGTGTAAAAATATTAACTGCTATAAAAGACCATTTTAATTTGTAGTAGTGTTGTTCTCGATATGTTATGTTAAGTTCACCTTATGCTTAACACTAGGTGATTTTGACAAAGCAAAATATACTTCTATATATACTATGAAAATTATATTGAGGGCCCTAATACTACATCATAGATCACACTTTGACTCAAAATCTAAATGCACTTTAACCTAACAACTAGTAGTAATTGCTTGAATTAACTTTGAATACGATGGCTCCCATATTAAGTGTTGGATTAACTCCCAGATCATTATTGACGGTGATCGGTGATCATTATGGTAATGTTTCGCATTAGATACCCGTATACTTATCTAATTATCATGTCAATCACATGTGGCAAAGATACTATAATATTCGCATCCGTTTCATATATAGTTGGCCCAAAAAAAAAATGGTCACAATTTTATTACGGAGTATTTAAATGTACAAAGATTTGTATGTGCAAAAAGAACTATTTCACTCCTTTTATGCTTTTTCTATTGATGTTTTGCCCAAGAAATATCTAATATCCACATTATATTTGTTAGGTAAAATTTAGGAATAATCACGAAATTTAAAGAAAATAGAAGCGTTTCCATCCCTGTTCTAATGCACTCCAAGAACTAGAAAAGGAAAAGATAAAGGCCCTGTTTGATAAATAATTAGCCTATCAGTTAATTTTGGCCTATTTAATCATTATTAGGTGTTTGACTTGGTTAAAATATCAATATAAGTATTTGGTTAATAGGCTTTTTGTAACTCCAAAATACTAAATTTCAAAAGGTTACCCAAAGTAAACTTTCTAATTAGCTTTTTGAGAAAAGAAATTATACCAAACAACTATCCGCTAACAAGCTAATTTACCAAATTCAAACATTTTTCTACAATTAACTAATATTATCAATTAATTATACTTTCTAACTCAATCAGCTAACAACATCAACTGATAACCATTTACCAAACAGGGCCAAAAAGAAAATAGCAGATTTGCAAGACTTATCTGGGAAGTGTAACTGAAATATTTGATGAGGATACATTCTACATCTCGTGAGAAGAAGAAAGTGAGATAGATAAAACTTCTTTAATTTATTCGTTCCCGTAACACTTTGATTTATGAAAAAGTCTGCAACCGTTATCTAAATGTACATTTAGAATGAAGGACGTCTTGTAATTTTAACCGACAAAAGAACACAAAGAGATAAATCAATCTAAATTTTTCTTGACTAACTCAAACAAAGAAGATTAATAGACAGTTTTCACAAGGAGTTAAACTCGGTACCTTGTAGTTATCAATCTAATTGTAAAACGAAATTAGTTAGGATTGCACATGCTATTATAACACTTTAATCTACTATAACGTAACTCACCTTAAACAAGTTAAGAATCAGATCATTTGCAAAAAATTCTCGTTTGATATGATGCACCTATATACACTTCATATTGTGTCTTCCACTTAAGTTATGTTTGTTCTTAGAATAAAATTTGATATAGTCTCTGACTTTTGTAAAGAGAGTATATGAAATATGTTTATGTATTGGAGACAAAAGAAAATAAAAGATAATAGGCATTACATTCTATATATGCTTTCCACTTTTATTCTTTTTATATTATTCTTTGAATAGATAGGAAGCAATTTCTCGTGATGTAGCTCCAATACTACTTTTTAGGATCAAGTTAAGTGCTTACTACTATGTCAAAAGTTATAGGTAATAATGAAGACGTAACTTTATTTCCTTTACCGACACATTTTGGAGAGACATAGTGCTGGACTTCATACTTTAGGCCTCCACCCAATTATCCCCTAACCACATTGTGTTGGACTTGACTCTTCACAGACCTCCGCCCAACAATCCCCTAGCACCTGCCAACTGCCTTAATTGCACTCGAACTATGACCTGACTCTGATACCACTTATTAGATCAATAATTTACCACTACGCCAAAAAGTTATAGCTCTTTGGTGAAAATTAACTTTATTTCCTAATACCCTTCACATTCTCGATAGACACGGTGCTGGCCGGACTCAACCCTTCACACCTCCGTCCAAAAATTCTTTAGCCACTTGATGCTAAACTTGATCTTTCACCGGACTCCACCCAATAATTTTCAACTTCTTCGGTCTTCATGTACTCTATATATATATATATAGGTGATGAACGAATAACACACCAAGAAATGGTATAAACAATATTATCAGAGGAAGGTCTTTTTGTCATTCTTGAATTACTATACATTTGGCTTGGCTCTTTTCTCATTAATTAGAATTGAAGATGGAGAAGTTGCATATTGACGACAATGCTATCATAGAGCTTGTTTCTGCAACTCACAGTCCAGATAGTAGAGATCATTTTGACATCAATGTTGCTCTCAGCGTAGCAGAGAGTATTCTCAATTTTGAAATGGTTAGCCAATTTCTTTATCACTATATGTCGACATTTGTAGATTACTATATTCATGTGAATAAGATATGATTATAGCATGCACTTGGATTTTATGAGTTTAGGCCACGGATGGAGAAGCCATGGAAGGGAAGTTAAAGGAGCTTGGTCTCAATTATAAGAATGTTCCTTTAAAAATACGACAACTTTGCTTGGAGGTATGATTCTTAATTGGCATATGAATAGTGGCAAATTAAGTCAAATAGGGTAGTGAAGTCAATTAACTCCACTACCCAAACTAGTTTCTTTTTAAAACAAAATTGTCTTTAACATTCCTTTTATTTTGAATTATTTCATTTTTTAGATAGCGTCCGAGTGGTTAAGCACCGTAGACGGACACCTTACCACACTATGTTTATTGAGCACACTGTCAACGTATCCATGGGAGGCAAAGTTGGTGCTAATGCTTATTGCTTTCTCCATTAGCTATGGTAAACTCAACGTTATTTCTCGATCAGGCTATAAGAAAAGATTGGCAGAGCAGTTGACATTCGTCACACAAACCACCAATCCAACATCAACCTCTTATAAGCAAAACCCATTTAATGATTTGATCAAGCATGCCTTAGACCTCACTAGATGCATTGTTGAGCTCAAACAATCGGCATCTTACTCTTTGCCACAATCAGTCATTTCAGCCATGCCCATTGCTAGCTATTGGATTGGCAGAAGTGTTGTTACTAACGCTACTTATTGTCCTGGTCTTCTTACCGCGAGTGTCAAGTAAGATCTAAATTCTAACATATTGATATTAGTGTTGAATATACATGCCTATTTGCTCAAACAATAAAATTAAATTATTAGAAACAACACATATTTAGTATACTCCGTATTTATCTTAAAATTAACGCCAAAATATATATAATTAAATTGGAGTGAATATTTCATATTTTAGCGTGA
>NXFB01000120.1:93149-108605 GCA_002525835.2 Ipomoea batatas
GGCCGACTCTGAGTAATTAAAATTTCAAATAGAAAGTAAAATCGTCCCTTACCGGAAGCATTGAGTTATAGGAAATCTTGAGTTGAGTTGAATTGAGTTACCGTTGGTAGTATGATTCCCTCGAAACTTCCCGCCGACCCCCGATAATTAAAATTTTAAATATTCGTATTTAATTTTTATTTAAAAAAAAAAAAAAAAGAGAAATTAAAAGCGTCCCTTACCGGCGGCACTTCTAGGTTGAAGAGCAGCTCCGGCTCAGGCGATGATAAGAGCTCCGATCCACAACCACCGGTCCACCACTCCTCTGCTCCTCCGCCGCCGCATTCTCGTCAGAACTGCTGTGCTTTGCTGCTGCTGCGGAGGAAGACTCTTGGCCCCCCAAGCAAGAGAAGAGAAGAGAAGAGACGCAGCGCCATTCTCGTCGCGTTGTCTAAAGAAAATGGTTTTCACTGTTTCAGACTAAGCGAGAAATTAAAATGGTTTTGAATGTTTGGAAAAGCAGAGATTAGCCCTAAAAACTGCTTTTGTGTAGCCCTACAATTGCATCCCATTTCAATTCCATGAAATCATCTTTAAGCCTAAAAACAAAATTAGTATCACTTGAATTGTTAGATTATCAATTTTTTTCCTCGAAACTCATCCTAACCAAGACTAATCAATAATTAACTCATCTAATCAATGCATTATTGGAAATATTATCTGTACGTGAATTTCCACAATGTTTTAAAACATTATGGCATTTTTATTAAATTTTTAAATAAGCAAATAATTGTTTGATATGTATATGGTAAATTGTTGAATTGTTGAATACTTGGATGTATTAGTTTACATATATTTACCTACCGGAAGTATAAATACTATTTTCGTATTGTTGAGTTGAAAATATTATTTACTTGTTGAATTTAAGGTGTGTTTGGTTCACACATGGGAATTGGAATCGGTATGAGTATCAAGGGTGTGTTTGGTTGATAGGTTTTGGTATAGGTATGGTTATCAAAGTGATTGTTATTGTTTGGTTGAAAGTTTTTAGAATACTAATATGGGTTTGGAATACCCCATTAATTGAAAAACACATACACGGGTTTCATTTCCCTTCATCATTTCTTCCTCAACTATTAATAATCATTCCAATTCCACCTTACTACCAAACATGTAAAATACTTTTACCAAAACTCATTACCATTAATTACCAAGTATTTGATACCCATTTTGATTCTGATTCCCATGTACAAACCAAACACACCCCAAATACTTGGTAAGAGTAATGAATTTTTGTGAAAGTAGTTTGCATGTTTGATAGTACAGTGGAATGAGAATGAATAATAATAGTTGAGGAAGAGAAATGAAACCTTTATTTTATTATGGTATGGGTTTTCCAATTAATGGGGTATTCCAAACTCATAATAGTATTCTAAAAATCTATCAACCAAACAATAACAATTACTTTGATACACATACCTTATGCCTAAACCCACGAACCAAACACACCATTTATTAGATTTCCATTCATAACAAGTATTATATATAGATCATAGAATTTTATGTTATTTTTGGATTGTGGGTATTAGAATTAAGCACCTATATATTTATTAGATAGTAAACATATATATCTTAAATATAGTAATAAAAACATGACAATTTTTTTTGTTGCTAAATCAAGCTAAAGGATTCCATATTTTGTTCTGACATTATATTACATGTCTGTTATATTTGATAGTTGAGATGTTGAAGGTTTGGAGAAGCAAAGAGAAGAGGGAAATTAGGCTAAGGGTTGTACCATGCTAAAGACTAAAGAGAGTGCGTGGTAATAATAAGACATTTTTGGCATCTAGTCAAATACTCAAATGTGTTGTCTTGTTAGATTTCCCATTTACTTTGTCTTCTTTTTCATTTTGGATAAGATTCAAAAGTCTTTGAACTATAGCAATTAAACTCCTAAACTCTAAAAAGTTTTAAATATATATCCAAATTAACAAAAAAAAAATCCGATTTTACTTAATTACCTATATACTAGATCATCACATAATAAATGGTCTCCTAAATGTTCTCTAGCTTATTGATCAATATGGGAGTCTTCATCGCAACTACTAGTCGTGGATATTAGAGATGGATTGATGGCGATAGGGTTATTCAAGTATGTATTATTGAATTTTCTGTGGTTTGCACCAAACGAAGTGACTTAATGGCGGGATCGAAAACCCAATAATCATCTCAACTTCAATTAATCAAGAAGGGATTGGAAACCCAACAGGGGTACCTTTTAGGGAGGAATGACAATGGGGGAAAATATGTTGGGATACATTCAAAAGACTTGTTACGTTGTCCCCCATTGCTTTTTAAAGGGTATTCTACCCATTTTATAAGTAGGGAGACTTCTAGGTGAAATGTTATAGAAGTAAAATAAGAGAGAACTATTATTTACTCATTATGTCTTGTTTTTGGCATGATGTAACTTTTAAGGCAGGGTTGTATACGCGTCACATATTTTTTTTCCTTTTAATTTTTCCTTGTTCTAAGCCAACCTACATTCAACGTAGTTCTACTACAAAATAACAGTTAAAAGCGATTCGCTAAAAATATTAACCTCTGTTAGTAAGACTATTGCAAATTTATCTCTCAAAAATCGAGCCTTTTACCGGTCTAAAACAGCCAAGGAGGAGTGTAACGGGATTGTGGACTCGAAGGCAAAGAAGAGGATTGTCAAAGACTAATAATGGACATCGTGTCCTAGTCTATGGAAGGCAGAATTGGTAGTTTTGACACCATGACCAACTCCAAAGCAATTATCATGGAGTTAGTTTTGAAGAAGCACAATGCTAGCTTGCTGGTTACCTTTACTAGATAATGAGGGACAAAGAATGCCACTTTCAACAGAAAACAGTCTTTGGAAATATTCTTGGATACATGTTGGAGAAGAAGAGAGTTGAGTTGAAGTCCAAGAAGAAGCTAGGTCTAGAAATGTCATTATATGTTTCAGACCAACACTAAGAGCATGGCCATCAGTGAAGAATGGGTGGATATTGGAACAATAACTTGCATAGTTGGAAGAGAGAGAGGGTAGGAGAGAGAGTGGAGGGTTGCTTCAGTAAATGCAAGATATTGGAACAGTAACATTTTTTTGGGGAAATCAAAGAACTGCACGCGCCCGAGGCCCGCCTGACACCTCTTTTTTTAATTTTTTTTTTAAAATCAATTTTTTTTTCATCTCCTCCCACTTTTTCTTTCATAATCACACTTACAAAAACTCCTCAATTACCGTGAAAAAACCTCCATTGATAAGGATGCTCTAATAGAACCGTTGAGGTGAACAAGAAGAAGAAGAAATCTAAGAAAGCACTGCCAAACCCTTAAGCTACAACACTTTCAACCACAATTATTACTCATGATATAGAACCAACAATCAGGAATGCAACAATGTTAATCTTGCGTAGCAGTCAATTTCATCACGTCAATCCTGAAATAACCACTGAATTGGGTGTAGTAAGCATGTCATGTCAATTGGGTGTACTTTATTTCCTTATACTTGTACTGAAAACTTGCCTACGCTTTACTAGAGAAGTTGCAGAGAGTGAATTCATGCCTATATTTCTTTTCTCCCCTCTAAATTAAAATTGTATTTTGATTAAGTCTATCTTTATATAGAAGTATGTTCTTTATTCTATCATTATTATTTCTTTTTCATTTAGTAATTTTTTTTTTTCAAAATCATTGTTGTAAGTATGAAATGCAGAATACCCACAAATAAACACTATATTTAACTAGGGAAATAGGCAAGAGACAATTACTCCTGATAATACTCCTAATAGATATAATGTAAAAAATGAACGCACCAATTTAATAACGCAGTTCGGAGAACACTCCTAATCTGCGGGGCCACGCCCAAAATTTTCCACTAGATCAACCCGCTGGTTTTTACAAGTACAAGGTTCAACCGATTTACAAAACTAGGCCTACCACCTATTTTAACGCCAACCTTATACAATAACTCAGTAAGAAAATTTTAAATACAATTTGAGCTAATCTATCAATTACACAAATTGTATGCCAACCTGGATTTCGACACAAGGTGTACTAGTACTGCGCGGAGCTGCTTCTCCAAATTTAGTACTCGTTTCTAGACCCGAACATTTGAAGTTTCTTTTGTGTAGTCACTGACTCTTGAATTGTTACTCCTTGAAACTTCACTTTAATCTCATTACAAGGTTCCCCTTTTATAGTATTTTTGGAACCTTGTTTTTAGGAATTCCCATCCCATGTTCAGACACTAAGCATGAAAGTGGGAAAGGGAAAAAAACTGGTTCACACAAATTTTAGGAATAAGCTTTGATTTTGCCACTTGCCAGATCCATCCACCATTCTTCATATGCTCCACTCATTTTGTGTCACACATGTATGCATGCATTAAAATATTTCTTCAATTCATGGATCAATATATGCCAATAATATAAACACAATTTTTGTACCAACAATTGTTAGTATAAGGTTGGCGTTAAAATAGGTGGTAGGCCTAGTTTTGTAATTCGGTTGAACCTTGTACTTGTAAAAACCAGCGGGTTGATCTAGTGGAAAATTTTGGGCGTGGCCCCGCAGATTAGGAGTGTTCTCCGAACTGCGTTATTAAATGATTGGTGTACTTATTTGGTGCGTTCATATTTTTACATTATATCTATTAGGAGTATTATCAGGAGTAGTTGTCTCTTACCTAATTCCCTAGTTAAATATAGTGTTTATTCGTTGGTATTCTGCATTACATACTAACAGTTTTGACTTGAAAACACAATTTACATTATGAAAGTTCACAATTTCAATACTAAAAACACACAGCTCAATATCATTTAGAAGTAGGGTTTATTTTGTAAGGTGGACCCTGTTGCATTGTATAACAACTGACCAACGAATAATGTTGCATTATTTGAAGATTCCAAGGAAGATTTGAGGATGAAATCATAGCACAAGAACGTGGGTTTCTTGACCCACCTTATCCATTGCATATGGGCATGCACACACCCTACATATATAGTTCCAACTTTCTTGCATATATACATATATTATATAGTGCATGCTTCAAAGTATTGGTATCAGTCTCAATAATGTTTCATCATCATCCATATCATATCTTCTTCAAAAATCATGCATTCTTTGAAGATTAAAAATTTTAAGTTTGTGTATAGTAGTTTTGGTGCAGTGAGATCATAAATCAATTATTTCTTATTATTGAACACTATCTCAATCAAATATGATTTACTTCTCTATAGAAGACTGGATATTGTGTTTGTTTAATAATATTGCTACGGAATGTGTTTATTTGTTTTGAAACTAAAAGCATTGATAATTATTGTTGTGTATTTATTAGTTAATTGGTTTGAATTGATATCATTGTAACCTCATTGAATTGAAGAAAATAAAATATTGTACTTGGTGTATTTTTTGTTAATTATTCAATGGGTATGATTTGATTCAATAACTAATTAGATTCTTTACCCATTCGGTATCCCATTTCATATATAACTTGATGGAATAAATGTCAATCATGCAAAAAGTGATTCACCAACAATTTATTATATTATTAAATAAAATACACTATCAAAGTGATTCAAATGTAGGGTTTAAAGGTGATTGTTCAACAACAATTACACATCCTCATTCCAGCCTTACTATACAATCTTGCTGAATCAATTTGTAGGGTTTCCTGCTTAATTTGAGCAGCAGTTTGAACCTCTATAACCTTCTAGATGCCATGATTCAAGACCTCAGAGTATAAACTTAATTGATAACTATACTTGTTGGTTTCAGTTTTCAAAAAATTAAACTTGTTGGTTTCACGTAAAAAGCTTAGAAAGGGCTTGATAAATAGACCATTTCGGCGGTTATTATACAAACTATTTTTCAAGATATTTATATAGTTCAAATTACCCGGTCAAGGACTTGGATCGGATATAAAAAGTAAATCCCTTAAACAAAAGGTATATTAATTACAAGTTATCTTTTTAAAACATAAAGAAAGCTATTTTTAAAAAATAATAAGAAAAACGATATTCTAAACTGGTCTAAATCTTCCATTTGTACTTCCCATAAATGATATAATGTGTCCCCAAGTTTCAGACTATACTGAACATGGTCTGACCGTTGGGCCAAGTTTGACCACCCAAAATGAGGCCGAATATCAGACCGCCTATATTTAACTCATCAATATTATTAGGAGTATTTTGTTTATAACGAGACAAATAATGAATTGAACTATATTTATTACTCATTAAACCATTAATCATGCAAATGATATTTGCAATTTTTGTGTTACTGGTTAAGTTGAACTTTCATTAACTACATATATATAAATAAAAATAAAACAGAACAATATAATGTTAACTTGCATCTTATAAGTAGATTGCAGTTTGTAAATCACCGATATATACAATCATCCATCAAGGATCAAATTCTTAAGGTTTATCGATCCAGCAGGTAATGTAATGCTTAATTTGACAAGTTGTTCCAGCTAATAATATAACTATCTATTGAGATGACATGATTTTGAGACCTCTTAACTAAATACCAGTGTGAACTTAATCATCAAAAACTATATTTTTAGGAGCATTTCTTGTTATTGGACTATGCTTATTACTCCATTAGATGGTTAATGATGTAAATGATATTTGCAATTTTAGGTTAATTAGTGGTTAAATTTAACTTTCATTATTTACTTCAAATGTAAATAAAAACAAAATAGAAGAGTGTTAACTTGAATCATAATTAAGTTGGAAGTTTGGAAATCACTACAAAATTTGCATTTTTCTCTTCCATATTCTGAGCCTAACTTCCCTATACAGCTACCAGTGTGAGACTAGCTAGGATTATTGCCTCCGCCTTCTGTCGGTGATCCTCACCGGAAGTCCGCCTCTCACGGTGGCGGTCAGCCCCGGCGCGTATCTAGGCGTGTGACATGGCTCACAAGCAACTTCTATATCAAAAGCCCTAATCAGAGCCACTGCAACACTTTTCATTTCCACCAAAGCCATATCTTTTCCTAGACAAACTCTAGGCCCGGCTTGAAAAACCGGGTACTTGAAGAGATTTTCGGGCTTGAAAACTCCGTCTTCCAGCCACCTTTCGGGTTTGAACTCGCGACAATCGGGTCCCCAGATTGAGTCCATCCGGCCCATTGCGTACGGGTGGTAGGTAACCCTAGTGCCCTTCCGGACAAACGTGCCGTCCGGCAGCGTGTCGTCGTTGAGGCAGAACTTGGAGTCGAATTGCACTGGCGGAAACAGCCGCATGCTCTCGTGTATCGCTGCCGTTAAGTAATTCATGTCGCGGATTTGCTGGTAGGATGGCAAGTCTTGTTCGGGCTCCATGATCCGGCCCGACTCGGCCCGAATTCGATCCATAACTTCGGGATGCCTAGACAGCAGCCAAAAGAAGCTAGTCAACGCGGAAGCAATGGTGTCCCTTCCCGCCAAAAGGAAACTAATGACGATATCTCGTAGCAATTTATCGTCGTCGATGATGCCCATGAATATCGAGAGAAGATCGGATTGGTCGGAAGCGTCGCCGTCGCCACATTCCCTCTTTCGTTTGATCATCTCCTCCGCCAATTCATTGATCAAACCAATAGCCTCGCCGAGCATCTTCTCAGACCCAATATTCAACAATCTCTTGACCTTCCACACCGCCGGCGACGCCGTCATGGCGCGCTCCGCCGAGAGCTTCGACGCGAGGTCAAAGGCGGCGGCGAACTTCGACGCCGGCAGAGACAAGTTCAAGCACCCCGGATCCATCCCGAAAGAGAATATACAGATATTATCGAACGAGAATCGCCGCAGAACATCCTGGAAGTCCAAAACCTCCCGGTTTTCTCCGTAAAACGCAAGGAGAGGGAACAACCTCGTCCTAACCTCGGCAGCCACGATCTCGAATGCGTAGGAGCGAATCGACACGCTTCCGAACTCCCTGCTTGCCATCTTCCTCTGAAACTTCCACAAATCTCCGTCGACGGCAAATATGCCGCGTCCCAACAGATCGCCCAGGATGGAAGCGAACTGTTTCCCCTTGGGAAAATTCTCAAACTTCGTTGTCAACATGTACTCCACATTTGTAGGATTAGCAGTGATAACGTTGTCCAGAACATGAACGTGAATGGTGCCGGTGGGAGATTTGTTGAGCATATAAGAATACCAATCGCTCAGATTACTATGCTCCATTGTCCAGCTCGACGTCAAATACGCCTTACAAATCTCACACTTACAAAGAGGTTTCAGTTTCGAAACAGAACGAATTACAAGAAAGATGATAGCCAAAAGGAAAAGAAGGATTGCAAAAGTTTCAAAAGCCATGGCTATAGAAAGAGAAGAGAAAAGGAAAGTGAGAGGAAAAAGATGGACTGGGATACATTATACCTGAGGTGCGGGTATATATATATAATAAAAATTTAAATACTATTTAATTGAAATGGACATATGCATCAGACCTACAAAACAGGCTGTTGTTAAATGTCATTTTCGCCCCCTATCCTTTTTGTAGTTTTCTGCATCCACAGCTAGCGGAAGGACACGGATTCCTCATAAGAAACACGTGTGTGAAATGATGAATTGCGAGAAAACTTACTAAAATTAACTCACGTGCTCTATAAATACTAATCAACTTTTATTACAAATTGTTACGAGATTTTAGTAATAATTAATTGTGGGTTGAGATTTTTGTGATTGCTAATTAGTGTGTATTAATTATTTGGATTTTTTTGGTACAAAAGTTTTTTTTTAAGGTACGTAACTATTTCATTAAATCATAACATAAAACGTTAAATCAACGATCAATGAAATGGAAAACCATTCTTTACAGTCAAACATAGAAACAAATTTTCTACCTATGCTATAGAAAATTTGAATCGCAAACTGTTTCATAACTAAGAAGTTATGTTCCTTCAGGGAGCTTAAAGCTTCATCAAAGATCTGGGCCTTCATCTTCATTCTTTTTTGCTCGTTGCCCAGGATAAGATCAACACTTGCCGAAGCCAAACTAAACGATTTATGCTTATGAAAATGAAAAGCTCGTGAAAGTAACGAGAGGAAAAGGCTCGTAAAAGTAACGAGGGGAAAACACGACTATTAGCAAAATGATAATTTTAGTCCACATATTTAATTTCGACCAATTTTGGTCCCACGACTATTATTTTAGTACCAATTTTCATTTACGACTATTGTTTTAATGCCAAAATTCATCACGCGGGTCACCCATCCGTTTAAAACGTTCATAAATCTAAAATTGTTAAGGGTATTTTCGTCATTTTCAACTTAATATCTCAATTTGAGCATGAATAAATCGATATAAGTCCTAAGATCGATCAAAATTTGCAATTTTCATCCTCATTTTACCTTAATTTGAGGAGAAAAACTGTGAATTGTGATCGATCTTAGGGCTTAAATATCTTTATTCACCTCAAATACCTTTAAAATTTTTGGGCTTCGGCATGTTTTAAACGGATGGGTGACCAGTGCGATGAATTTTGGCACTAAAATAGTAATCGTGGGACCAAAATTGGTAAAAATTAAATATGTAGACCAAAATTGTCATTTTACTAATAGTCGTGAGACCAAAATTGGTATTTGCTTATTATGAAAGATTGTGAGCGAGACTATAATGAAGGCATATTATTCTTTATTAAAAATCAATATGAAGGAAATGATACAAATTAATGAAATTATAGAGAAAAAATTTCTTATTTATCGAATTACAATATGCATTAGAGCATTATCAATATAAGTTTTTATGTGAGTTTTTGTGTAGTTTTTGAGAAAGCAAGCTTATGTGGAGGAGAGAGGGTGAAGAGAGAGAACAAAAAATCTCCTTGCAAGAACATTGGTTTTTATCAGACTTGCGGAACCTATCAAAATCTATAATTCCACCAGCCACCCCGACCTAATTCATGATAAGCCCACCAACTTCCTGGCAAAATGCCTACGGTTAAAAACCACCGACATGTCAAGATCCAAGCTAGAATTAGGTCCTGGTCCTGGTCCTGGTCAGAGACCACTGTGTTCGCGCCGGCGGTCCAACAAAGAGGCGAAGTAGTGGTATCTTTCTTTCCATTACGAACGACACGCTTCGTCGCCTGCTCCCTCCCCGTGTCCACTAGCGCTCCTGTCCAGATCCCCTAGTCGCGTGCATTGCAACACAACGCCAGCTGGCGCGTCATGTGCTTTGTTACGTTTCTCCTAGTTAACACCTAAAAAAATATTGTTATTGAGAATGCTCTTACAAATTTCTCAAAATTTATACGGTTATTTTCATGTGATTAAACTATGTTTTAGACTTTCTAATTAGATCACATCCTTTCTTTTCCAATTTAATCATGTGGCTCCACCCCCTCAATCTTCATGTTGAATCACTGTTCTTTTTCTGGCCTGCTCCAAACTATTGTCACCACTCCTCGGCAAGTGGTCCAAAATGAAAATGCAATAATATACGCTAATCTTATAAGCATTGCCTTCAACTTGTCACTAATCACCTTTGGATTGTTTCACAATTTATGTCGACAAGATATTATGTCCCCAACATATATTATATCATGTACTAGTTTTTCTTATGCACGATGCGTAAAAAATATGTGTCATATATTAGTATTTTATATTAAAATTTTAAATTTATTTAAAGTTTAGTGTAAAATATTTTTATAAATTGAATATTTATATTTTAAAAAATAACTAACATATAACTCTAATATTAAAGTGTATATTTTATTATTATTATTGAAGAAGATAAGAAAATATATGGTGCATGCATGTGCATAATAACAATAGTGGAAAAGATAACGGAAATTATAACGGTAGGGGTATATTTGTCCAAAATATTATGTAATACAACTTTTATAGTATAATGTACAAAAAAAATTTAACGGAAAAAACGGACATAAATGAGGGGTATAACTTTCATTCCCATTTATTATGTTTTTAGATTAGATATGTTATAAAATAATCCTCTTCTTACTATTCATAAAAGTGCAATTGAAAATTACATGTAACTATAAACATAATCGTTATATCATAAACCATGATTCACACTGCATTATGGACCTTGATTCGTGTGCTTGTATTTTGTATTACGACTTTTTATATTTTGTGTTATGAAATTTTATATCTTATGAATATTAATTCTATGGCCATGTTTGACAAAGCTAGCTGAAAGCTTAAAAGTTATAAGCTAGTAGCTAAAATCTGAAGTGTTGTTAAGGTAGCTGTTATGCTTAAAAGTGTTTAGTAAAATTAGCTTTTTGATAAGTTGATAAATGTAAAAAGACTAAAAAGGACATCTTCATAAAATGTAAATATATAGGTTTGTTTACCTATTAAAATATAAAATAATGAAAACCAATATATTTTAATAAAATATAAAGTAAGAACATATATTTGAAAATATATAGAGTAAAACAAAATATTTATAGTTCATAAAATGAGTTCATACAAAAATTAAGAGTTAATTCCAGCAATAGTCCTCCGACTATGTTAATTTTCCAAAATTAGTCCCTGACTTTTAATTTGGACAATTTAGGTCCCTTGACTTTCAAATTCTTTCCAATGTTGGTTCTTTCGTCAAATTTTGGTTAAATTGAGGTCAAATGAAGGGTAAAAGTCGGGGACTAATTTTGAAAAATCAACATAGTCGGAAGACCATTGCTGGAATTAAAAAATTAATGTTGAAAAACACGAATGTCAAATTGAAATTACAACCAAATATATTGAAGAGAAAATGCCAAAAGGATTTTAATTGGGAGGGATAAAAGATGTCATTTATTTAAAATAATAAGGATAAGGATGAACAAAAAAAATTAAAAAACTACTAGCTTATTTTTCAAAAGCTACCTAAAGTAGCTTTTCAAAATAAGCTCTTATTTTAAACTACTAGCTTATTTTAGAAACATTATCTAACAGAGTTTAAATCTAGAATAAATTAGCAATTGTATCGTATATTATAAATTTGTGTGTCTTGTGTTATGAAATTTTGTGCCTATGAACAAAAATTATGTAACTAAATCATATTTGAAATATAAGTAAATATATAACATGTGTATGTGTCTTGTGTTATGAAATTCTGTACCTTACGAGTATAAATCCTGTACCTCATCTTTTCAATCAAGCTAGGTCGTCCATAATGCTATACTATGTGTCTTGTGTTGTGATTTTTTGTGTTTTGTATTATGAAACTATGTACCTTACGAATATTAATTATGTATTTTGTTGTTTCAATCCATAATCCATAATGCTATGTGGACTCTAGTCCAAGATATATATAAATTGCCAATAAACAATAGTTGATGTATACTCAATCATTATTGCATGGACCATGGTCCACATAGCTGTGTGGACCATGAATATAATGTACATTATTTTTATACTGAAGGTACATTATTTTTGTAATGAAGGTACATTATTTTAGGGTGCATTATTTTTGTACTGAAAGTACATTATTTTATAGCACTATAAAATAATGCACCTTCAGTACAAAAATAATGTACCTTCAGTATAAAAATAATGTACCTTATATTCATGGTCCACACAGCTACGTGGACTATGGTCCAAACAATAATTTGCCATGCACACTATACCCCAAAAATAAAAAATATTGTTTTCAAAAAAAAAAATATTAAAACGATGTAGATAAGACGCGTATAAAAAAAATGAGTATTTGATAATAATTATTAATATATGTGGTTCTAGTCAAACCATTTTTGGCAACGTTTCCTGTATTACATTTTTTGCTAGCCCACAGAGTTGTCATCAAGTATTTTAGTATGTACCTAATTATTAAATACAATATTCCCATGTGGTGCAAGTGGACAATTGGTGTATGTGTTCGAGACTATTGTCGATCAACTACTAATTAATTCAGTATTATTGTATCTCAGGTGCTTAATTGCAACATTAATTAATTTTAAAAAAACATCCATCAAATGCAAACATATTAAAATGGGGCCTTAGCTTTGGCAAACCTTGGGCTAGTAAAATAGTTTTGAGAATTAATTAAGAGATTGATGGTTTTAGATATTTTTAGGAATGTTCAATTGGTTAATTGTTTTAATCGAAATTTTTTTAAAATTTTAACCGTTAACCGAACTGAAGTTTTTATTATCAAATTAATTGAATCAAAATTTTTTTGGATTAATTGGTCGATTAAACGATTAACCAAACATTTTTAAGCTAAAGTTTTAAATCTTAAAAATAATTAATATAATAATAAATTTAATTAAAATAATACATATAATAATAAATCTATAAGAAAGTATACAAAAATAATATCATAACAATACTACAAATTTATAGGGATTTTACATATTAAATTATATATATATTTAAAATTTCGGTTAAGAGAAGTTTCAAGCCGAATTAACCGTTAATCGAAATTCAAAAAACCTTTAACCATTAATTGAACCGAAAAAGTTCAGTTAAAAAATAGTTAACCGAACTTTGTCGATTCGGTTAATTAAAAATTTACCGAAGTTTGTACACACCTAAATATTTTGGATTGAAAGATAATTCTCATGAAATTGTCTTTATTTTTTATTTGTAGTCTTACTCTTTAGCATTTTGTTGTACTAGTACTAGAATAAAAAAGCTAAGGGTGTGGGTTATGTTGTTACACCTCAACGACACCTTAATAGTAAAAAAAACTCTCTCAATTCCTTTTATTTCATTTATAAGGCTTGGGCTCAAATTTTTGTTTAAAGAAACTTTTAAAAAAATGAAAATGTATGAAGAAGTTAAGAATTTAACACAACTTTCTACCTAAGTAATCCTTTTTTTAATATATATAAAAATCATTATATAATATTTTACTTTTAACGTGATATTATTATATTAATTGTAAAAAGATTTGATTATTATTACATAAATTTTTTATTAACTTGTAGTGTTCCAATGAATTTTCAAGTAAATAATAATAGAAAACCTTTTTATAGTGTGAAAGAAGTGGTTGAATTGGTATAGTGAAACATAATTCTCGTCCTCCGAATATACATAAGTTCAATTCTTGCTAATTCTCTCTTAGGGTCCGTTTAAAAATTAGGAAAATAATTTTTAGAAAATGTTATTTTGAAAAATGAGTCATTTTCTAGAAAATAGTTTCATTTCGGGTATTTGGATGTATTCTGAAAAATTGCCTTTGTGTGTTTGGTTCATTTTCTGGAAAATGGTCGGAATGGTATAGTTGAATATTGTAATTATTTTATTTAAAATATAAAAAATTATAATAATATTATTTATTAAAAATAGAATTAAAAACTCAAATTTTTTTTTTAAAAATGTAAAACAACAGGTTTCCGGGTTTCCGCTGGAAACATGTACTGTGTCCGTCGATTTCCGACAATTTTCGTCGGTTTCCGGCGATTTCCCACCTCTTGGTCCATTTTCGGTCATGGGTGATATAGGATATGGGTTGGTTTTGGTCGAGAACATGTGGAACGGTCATTTTGGCGATTCCAGAAAGTGACTTACGAAAAAAAATTCCGTAAGTCATTTTTCAGAAAAAATGAACTGTTTTCCTTGGTCAACGGAAAATATTTTCTGTTGATCGCATTTTCCAGACGTTGCCAAATACCGAAAACTCGAAAAATATTTTTTTGAAGTCATTTTACGGGTTACCAAACACACCCTTGTATGTTTGCCAGATAACATTTTTTCAGTATGACATACCTCTCTTGTTGCATACTCTTGTGTGATGCACAAATTATATTGTGGACCATGGTCATGACTGATACTGCAGTTATGTTGAATTGATACTGCAGTTGTGTTGAAAGGCAACTGCAGTTGCGCGGAACAGAGGTTGTTCATTTGTTCAACACAATTGCAGTTCCAGGCGGATAAAACGACATCTGTTCCGCGCAACTGCAGTTCCTTTTCAACACAACTGCAGTATCAATTTAACACAACTGCAGTATCAACCATGACCCGTGCTTCACAATGCATTGTGGACCATGATGCACAGTATAACGACTGAGTGTGATGATGGTAGATTTTTCTTGTAACAAAAAAATCTTTCTAAATCTTATCAATAACATCACGTCAACAAGTGAATAGTAAATAATAAATTTTGTTAGAAAAATATCGTTTTCTCTTTCTACCTATATTCAACGAAATCATTGACTAAAACTAACCTAATTGCGAGTTAAAGAAACTCATGTAGTAAAAGGCAAGTAAATCAGTAGTTAAATAGGAAAGTATACCTAAATTATAAATAGACACATATATAGGGTCATAATCAGGTGTGGTCCCGTCTTAACGTGCGGTCAGTGCGACCGCACTATTATGTATACAAATATACATCATTTTATGTTAGAAAATGCACAACACAAATATGCACCATTAGATAGCATCACAAAAAAACACACCACTAAGTATGCAAATATACACCACACAGTGTTAGGAAATGCACCATTAGAGGCACGGGAGTTATGGTGCATTATTTTTGGTGTGG
>NXFB01000120.1:108854-131121 GCA_002525835.2 Ipomoea batatas
CCACTCTTAATACATATATGTTAGTAATATAATTGGATTTTACCAAAAAAGTTTTGTAAAAATGGTCCAATTACACAAATTTTGCTTGTTTGATGGTTGAATTGCACACTTTTTAAGTTTAATGGCCCAATTGCACAAAAGCGATAAGTTCAGTGGCCTATTTGACACTTTTTCCTAAATTATATTATAGAAAAATCGTAACAAAAAAGGTGTAATTAAGTATTAATGTCGGCGAGCTAAATAACAGAATAGGGAAGTCGGCACTGTGGATACAAGTGTACAACGCACAAATGAGGCGCTCGCAAATTTGTACCAATAATGCTCTGCTGTCACTAGCCTTACACTAACCATGATTCATGAACATGACTTTCGCTTTTATAATTTTTTTAACGTATAACATATGATATTTTTGTTATTGAGACTAATTAATTTATGTTCAAACAAAATTATATTTGTAGATTGGAGTTTGATTTTTATACTTGAGATAAAAATTTTATCGATATCTCTTTAACCTGATATACACATATAAGAGTTGGTTACCCGATCATACAATTACATTAATAACTAACAGTTTAATCAACTATCTTGAAAGGTTGAAACTATTTTATGAAATAGAATTTTTTTTTAATGTAATAATTGATCCTTAATTTTAAGGAATGGCCAATTTTTTTTATGTTTAATTTCAAAATTAATAATATGTTTGATAATGTAAAAATATATATTTAAAAGAGTACATTATATTTTTTAGGAGTATATAATATTGAAAAATGTTTTCCATCCCTACAAAAATAGTACAACTTATGTTACCTCTGAAGTGACTATTTTTATGTGTGTGCGCGTTTTTTTTTTTTTTTTTTTTTTTTTTTTAATTTCAAATCCCAACTTAGAACAAATTATCACATAGGGAGTGACAAAAAATGGATAACTAAGTTAGTCATAAGCCAAGGGCCTTGTGGTCCAGTGGCATCAAACCCTTCCCTGTATACGGGAGGTGGTGGGTTCGAGCCTCAGTGGAGGCGTTGTTGTCTCTTTGTTCTTCAGTATGTTGAGAAAGTAGTTTATGAACAGATACTACACTGTAATAGAGTCAGCATTCAAAAAAAAAAAAAAGTTAGTCATAAGAGTGAAGTTTGGAAAGAAAGATTAGAGATTGAGTCTCACTAGTGGTCCATGATTTACGTTTTCTCAAATGTTCTTTCACGTTGGACAGAAAAATGGAGTATTTTTTGCGAGAGAATTTAACATTGTTTATAATATTTTTCAATTAAGTATATTGATATAATATATAGAGATAAACATCCACGGTCATCGATGATGATAATTCATGTTTATTAATTATAGAGTATTTTTTAAAAAAATATATAGAAATTAAAGAAAACAAATAAGAATTTGAAAAAAAAATACTTTATTTCCCTCCTAAATTTTCCTTTAATTATTTTACCCCCTAATATATGACTTCTAATTAAAAATAGCATTTAGTTACCAACTATTTGTTGCCCACGATGAATTAATAACCCACCACTAATTAAAAATAGCATTTAGTTACCAACTATTTGTTGTCATATCATGAGGGATGAATTGGAGGGGAAAATATGAAGGATATCTAGCATTATTCTTTAAAAATAGATGCAAATAAATTTATTTTTAAATAAAAATATTTTATAAAGAAAATAGAGAAATAAAAAAAATTATAAAATAAACCTAAAATATCAATTAGAGTAAACGAACGCAGCCATTCAATTATGTAATCCGCTATTATCCATTCAGAGTGAGTAGTGAGTAAGCAAAATATGTGATAAGGAATTGATCAAACTTCGTATGTTTGACAAGACATAAACCTCATCTTTTTTTTTTTTTTGATAAAAGAAGAGGGAGGACATCCCGGTGAAATTACACTATATCGACCCCCCTACCCCGAGGGACATTCCTATAAAAACTAGCTCCTACTAGGTCTTCAAAATACAGCCCTCGTAAGTCACTAGGAATCTCATGAAACTGAAAATGACTAGTATAAAAACTCAAGGCTTTTTTCGCAAAAGAATCCGCCAAACGGTTCTGCTCCCGAAAAACGTGGGAAAAGCGTATCTCCTCGAACTCTTGTGCCTTGGTAAGACAACGTTGTATAATATTGTGCAGTTCTCCATGGGCACGATCCTTGAACGTCAAGAAGTTGACCACGTAGGTAGAGTCACTTTCCACAACTAGCTTCTTGATTCCCAAATTAGTCGCTAAGTGCATGCCATAAAGCACTCCCCAAGCTTCGGCCATATGGGGTGAGCAGGTACCAACATGATGGATATAACCTCCTTTCCATTGGCCAGATTGATCTCGTACAACTCCTCCACACCCCGCCGCAATGCGATTCGCTGAACAGCTGCCATCGACATTTACCTTCATCCACCCATGCTCTGGCGGTTTCCAAGTAACAAGAGATTTGCTAGACTCATCCCCTAGCGATCCGCTATGGAGTTGAGCGGCATACGCTGACTTCGTTTCCTCCTCCATGCGTAAGAGCCATGTAAGCTTCCAGTCCATCATAACGTCGTTGCCGTTGAAAATTGCCTCGTTACGCCATTTCCAAATCCACCAAAGCCGGAGGATGAAACGAGACGGCCAATCCGAACAAAGGCCCACCGACTTGTCACCTTGAAGGTTTTTCGTCAGCCATTCATCCCAGCTCAGAACATCCAGCGTCGCACGAACTTGAGGGCGCAGAGCTGCTTCCCAAATACCCTTTGCCTTTGGGCAATGGCAGAATAGATGTCCCAAGTCCTCCTGCTCACCTGCACAACAATAACAAGAAACATTAGATGTTAGGTGTCGGCGAGCCCTCTCTACATTCGTCATGATGCAACCAAGCTTGACTAGCCAAGCAAAAACACAAATACGATATGGCACTTTTAATTTCCAAATATGTGACCAAACAGCAGTATCTCCTGGATGGGGCGTCGATACAATCGCTTCATACGCAGTGGCTACCGAGAACCTCCCGTCAGACGCCAGATTCCACCGAAGGCCGTCTTCTGCTTCGGTGTCTCCAGCCAACACGAAAGCTTCCAGCCTATGCAAAATATCCAACGGAAGTAAATCCTGCAACAACTCCCACTTCCAACCCCTACCTTCCTCCCAATACTCACTGACCGGAGCATAAAGAAGAGGGAGGCCGATCGGGGTTGTCAGCATGTGTTGTAGCGGGCAGGGGACGATCCACTTATCCATCCAGAACCTTGTCGCTGCCCCGTTGCGCACTACCTTAACCGTATGTGCATCGAGAAAGGGGAAAGCCGCAACTATGCCCTTCCAAAGAGGTGAGCATGACGAAGTCCGGCCGGTCCTATACTTCCCTGCTAAAATTCGAGTCCACAAGGAGCTTGTCTCTTGGTGAAATCGCCATCCAAGTTTGACCATAAAAGCCATATTAAATTCCTGTAGTTTACGTAAACCCAGTCCCCCATCGGATTTTGACCTAGTAACGACATCCCATTGAACTAGATGCAAACGGTGTGTGTGATTATCATGTCTGTCATTGCCCCAAATAAACCGACGCATGCTCCTTTCAATAGACTGGCAAACACCTTTGGGAAGCACCATCGTCTGCATGGTATAAGAAGGGATGGCGTTAAGCACAGTTTTAGCAAGAGTAATTCTCCCTGCAAGCGAAAGAGTCTTTGCTCGCCAGCCATCCAAATGACCATTAATTCTGTCTAATAACGCTCCATAGGATTTACATGTGACTCTCCCATGAATAGAGGGCACTCCGAGATATCTACCTAAATCGCCTGTTTGCGCAATACCCAGCTTATGAGAGATCAGCATAGCAGCTTGTGGATCCGTGTTGTTCGAAAAATAAACCAAGGATTTTGCATGACTAATACGCTGGCCCGACGCAGCGCAAAAATGAGCGAAACACTCTGTAATGATCTCCACCTGCTCAACAGAAGCCTCCGCAAACAAAACCATATCGTCGGCGAAGCATAAATGTGAAAGAACCGGACATTCTGGCGCAAGCTTAATCCCTTTCCACCCTCCTGAATGAACCTTCAATTCGATCAACTGGCTTAGCTTTTCTAATGCCATGACAAAGATAGCCGGGGACATCGGATCACCTTGGCG
Source organism: Ipomoea batatas (assembly GCA_002525835.2). Taxonomy (NCBI): domain Eukaryota; kingdom Viridiplantae; phylum Streptophyta; class Magnoliopsida; order Solanales; family Convolvulaceae; genus Ipomoea; species Ipomoea batatas. The sequence continues at coordinate 112,968 of NXFB01000120.1, forward strand.
TAGTCCTCGCTTTGGACAAAACTAGGGTAACCGTTCACCATTCCAATTAACCGATAGGCGCGGTGATCGAATACATTCCATAATCAACCTGACCCACTGGTTGCTAAAACCAATTCCCCGAAGAACCGACTCAATAAAATCCCACGATAAACGATCATACGCCTTCTCAAAGTCTAGTTTTATAGCCATAAAACCCGTTGCACCGCGCTTTTTCCGCATAGTATGCATCACCTCTTGATAGATGATAATATTGTCAGAAATCTGTCTTCCTGGCACAAAAGAACTCTGAAAAGGGCCAACAATCGAAGGAAGAATGCATTTCAAGCGGTTGGTTATAGCTTTAGTGATCACTTTATAGTTTACGTTACACAAACTGATCGGGCGAAACTGTTGAATGGACTCTGGGGATGCTACTTTGGGAATAAGGGCTAAAATAGTATCGTTCACTCCAAACGGCAGAACACCTGTCTCAAAAACAGATTTAACAAACGCATAGACATCATCACCCACCGTATCCCACATGTGCTGATAAAAGGCCGCATGCAGACCGTCGGGCCCCGGAGCTTTAAACGGTGCCATCTCAAACACGGCACAACGTACCTCGTCTTTTGTAACATCGCGGTTGAAAACCCCCCATTCGGCCTGCGTAACCAACGGAAAGTCCCCCTCTAAACTCGTATTCTGCGATAAGTCGGAGCATTCCGTAAACAGGGATACATAGTAGTCACGGACATGCATCTTAAGTTGGGTGTTATCAGTCGTCCATTCCCCAGTAGCTAATTTCAATCTAGACACAGAATTGCGCGTCTTGCGGACCATAACTGCCGTGTGATAGTACTTAGTATTTCTATCCCCCGACACGATCCAATCCTCCCGAGAGCGTTGGAACCACATCAACTCCTCCTGATAGAGGATTTCCTGATATTCGGCAATGAGTTTTTTCTCCAACGCAACAAAGCCCCCGTGCTTATGTTGAGGTAACAGCCTCTGAATACCTTCCAGGCGCGCCAGAGTTGTCCTTTTGCGTTTCAAAATGTGGCCAAAGACATTTTTATTCCAAAGTGAAAGAGCCTCGGAAGCCACGTTAAGGTTATTCGTTAGAAAGTCATTATACCGCCAAGACTTACGAACCACCTCCTTCCAACGATTATCTGTTAACCACGCCGCTTGGAGCCGAAACGGTGCCCCCTGTGTGTGAATAAGAATAGGAGCATGATCCGACATAAACCTCATCTTTAATTTGTTCTTTTGTCGCCTATATTTTTATTTTTATTTTTCTACATTTCCAGAGACAACTTTCCATGTTGTGGGGCAACACAATCTTAGATAAAATCGGTATTTTACTTCTAATAGTCTATCCCCCCTTTTTTTATTTTATTTTTTGTGTATTCAGAATTTTCACTGTCGGACATAGTGATTAATCATCTCGCTGAATTGTAGACACCTTTAATGTGTGGGACAATTGTCTTGGAGATTTAAGGCTGCTCCATTCCAAAGTCAAGGATCGAATTCTTGACGTTTGGTTAATGAACACTCTATCTTGGAAGAGAGAACAATTTCATATGGACCAGCGTTAAAAATCATATCGATCATGATTATCAAATCCATATTGGTTATTAAAATCAACCTAAATCGTCCATAAGTGATTGATGCAAATAAAAAAAAAAAGTCAATAAACACCTCTCATAGGGAGTCGAACTTAGAACCTTATTAATACTAAACTTAATATTTATGAGTTGAGTTAGGGTTGTATTATCTATTTTGATGCTTAAATTGTGATTATTGAGAAAAAGAGGAAAAACCCCACCTAGGGTTCTTGAGTTTGAGTTGGGTCTTTAATCTATCTTGCAATAGTTGATAGGTAGCAATTGTTGTTTGTGTCTGGAAAGTTTTTCATCTCAATGGGAATTGAATGGAAGACTTGAGCTTTCCCAATCTCGAACCCAATTTCCCTTCTAAGGAAATAGGGGTAGATTGGGGTTTAAATAGCTTTTGTTCTTCAAGAACTTGGGTTGATACACTACAAAAGTGGGGCAATCCTTGTTCTAATCCTTGTTTCGACTATGATTTATTTGTGCTTGCTTCATGACCCTAGGTAAAATGTTCTTCCCCCAACCTCAAGTATTAAAGCATCAATAGAGTAATACCCCTAACTTGAGTCCTATTTCTTTATTTTGTATTTATCTATTGTTTATATGTGTTGGTTCTACCCTTTTGTCGTTTGCTTAGCTTCTTGTTGATTTCCTTGTGCTAGTGCCTAGTTTTGTGGTTGCAGATTGCGTAGCATAACCCCCAATCCTCAGCGGAACGACATTTCACACTCGTACACTCACCATCACTCATTTTTGCTACACATCAATATGCAAGCATCAATATTGGAAATTATTTATGCTGAAACTTGAAGGGCAATCTCGTATCAGAAGAAGTGAGAGACATTCGAGGGATAAGAACTTCGGTTCTTTCACGTGTCCCATTAACTATTCTTGCTTCAACAATGTGATCTGTTAATCTTTTGATGATGAGCCGCGTACCGTTATAAAGACTAAGAGAATGGTCTATCTTCCGCAATAACATAACAGGTGCACCGACCTTTAATGTCAATGAATGATTAAAAAAATCATACAATCTCAAACTATTTAAGAATTTAGGAGTATGTACTTCTAATAGATTTTCATCGTCTGATTCTGCCTTAGACAAAGAGTTACAACTTAAATATATGTTCGTCCTTTTGCAATATTTATGTTGCACATGTACTTATTTATTTGATCGATGACATCTAAAATCGACGAGCGGATCACTGACCTTCCAGCTGCGACTCATCAAGCGTGCCATATCTTGAGTTTGAAATTTTAAAAAATCATTTTTAATGTAATCAAAACATTGAGTTATAACAGTATTGACATTGAAATTTTAATTTTATGATCTACACGTATATATTCTGTTATTTTTTTTCATAAAATTAGTTTTGATAGTCAAACTGTAAAATATATTAATTTTACCAATCACTAAATTTCAAAATGTTTCAGTCACATTTATATATAAGTGAAACTCACATCTAAAGCCTATTTTTTTGTCAATATTTCATACATATGAAGCAAGTCTCTGACTATTGTGAGAAGTTAGTAACATTATATTGAGTCAAACATACAACATAAAGCATTGTGTGATAGTGGGTAGTTAACTTTGAGGTAAGACCATTCGAGCAATTAAGCATGTTTCAAGCTTGTTTCTATGCTTTCAAAATTCAAATCATCATACTGCATCAGGCAAACAAAAATATATCAGAATGTATGAATAATATATCTAAACTGTTAATCCAAACCTCACTCCAGATTACCAAATGTAGTGTATGGCTTTTTGGGATGATGCTCATCCAAACTATTGAAATGTGATGTTGATAACCGTTGATTGGTAAATCACTCATGCTTCATATTTCATCAAAGTATCCATTTATTATGATATTATAATTTATAACATATAAGAATCGACAAATAAACTATAGTATGAGTCTTCCTTGCATTGCATGCAACAAATATAAAAAAAAAAAATTCAGTGTTCAAAAATAAATGTATAAATAATGCAATATGTAGATAATCTGCATTGCATTATATATCATTAATTTAATTACTTGTTAGCCAGTTATTGCAAGATCTTGAGATACACTTATATTTTGATATTCAGTAAGTATAAGTGTATAATTATATTAGGGAAAAATTAACCTGGGAGTAAAGGAATAAGCACTTGAGTGATAACGTTGACCGTAGAGCGTTGGTATTCTCTGGACAAATAACTGTTGGAAAAAATAGCATAAAATGACATTTTAGTGGCTATTTTGTGGTACAAATATATGTGGGGTCCACTTTCGAATAGAAGTGTTTTGGGCGAGAAGTTAAATGAAAGATTCTGTTTTTATTAATAGTATAGATTACGTTGCAGGAAAATATATGTACTGTATTATTACGATTAGTAATTTTAATCTAGAATTGTATTACGAATAGAAAAGTATGTTCAAATATATTTTATTAGCAATAATATTATCATATTTAATGTACAATTGTAGTACGAATATGCCGGAATTATATTAACATATATTTTACAATATTATGAAAACCTTAATAGTATATGAATGTTTTGGACAGAAAGTTAAATGAAAGATTTTGTTTTATTAATAGTATAGATCAAATACTTATCATTTTAAACTTAATTCAACATAAACTTATTATACTAGAAGAAAATTACTCATATTTCCTCATCACGTGAGTGAATTGAATTGTACCCAATCTTGATAAGAAGCGACACATTTCTGCAAGGCCGCATATTTCTTCCATATTTCGGCTAAAGGCACATATTTTCATGCACGCGAGGGCAACATTTCCACATTTCGGCGTCAAACGCACCGCATGTCGAACATTACATTCTAGAAGTTGAATCATTTGGATTTAACGTTGGAACTTGTACATTAGAATTTTATTTAAGCACGCTTTTAGTGTTTTATTTAATAAATATTGGTACATGAATCCAATTCTTAAATATATATTGCTATTTAATATGATTTTGTATAATTAAATTCACGATAGTATTAATCAAGTTTTGAGTAATTACTAAATATAAAGTTTATATTGCTATCTAAGAGTTTCGATCTATTATATACTATACTGAATGTAATATATTTTATTGTCAGATTAATTTTATATTTAATGTTACAATGTCAAGTTGAGAACTAGATATTTATTAGAGGGGTCAAATCGAATTAGATATTTATTGGAGGATCAAATCGAAATTGACATATATATATATAGATAGCATATACAATGTAAATGGCAAATCACAAATTGACACACCTTTCATTTTCTTAACTCTATTTCTATATCTTATCTTAAAAATTTTCAATGCTGAAAAACTAGTTACTAGTTGTCAAAATGAATTAATTTCATTTTTTTCTAGATTTATATGTGACAATCCCTTTTTAATTTTTTTTTTTTAGAACATTCACTTTTAGTCCTAGTATTATTGTGGCATGACAATTTTTGGTCCTCTATCAACAAAACAGTTTAAATGTCATTAAATACAAAGGAATTTATGGTATTTAATTATTGATTTTTTTTTAAAAAAATAAACATAAAAAATATAGTGGCCGGGTCTACTTACTTTGCATAAAAAAGATCGGAATGTCCATGTATTTAACAATATGTTAATGATTTTGTTGATGGATGACCAAAAATGGTCATGCCACAATAATACTAGGACCAAATGAGGATCTTTTAATAAAAACGGACGAAAAATAAACTGCCACATAAATCTAGGACTAAAAATGAAATTAACTCTAGTCAAAATTGGATGATTTGAAAGGTGTGAAAGAATCTATATGTCCATCAAAAGATAAAAAATTTTACTTTTTTTTTTTTCAACAATTTTTTACACATGAATCAACATATACTAAACAAAACCTCAACGGGCATTTGGTACAACCAGGGAATTAAATAAATAAATAAATAAGGAAAAGAATTACAATTCTATGAGAGTAAAGTTGAAAATAAAACTTTGTTATTTAATTTACGGGAATAAAATTATTAGAAATTTACATTTTTGTGTTTGGGTTACATCGGACGGGTGATGAATTGAACGAAGTAACATAAAGATCAAAATACTCCTTAATAATAATACTAATAGTAATAATAATAATAATAATAATAATAATAATAATAATAATAATAATAATAATAATAATTACAATAATTGTGTAAATATCAATCATTACCACTACACCAAAATTAAACTTTCCTTTTGAAAACTTTAAATTATTTAAACTTAAAAAAAAATTAATTAAACATGGTTGTTAGATTATTTATAATAATTACAATTAATTCATTCAAATATATATGGAGGAGGAAGAAAAAACTAAATGTTATACAGTGAACATGAATATACTTAACGTATAAGAGTATAATTACACATATTACATATATTAGTGTAATTGACTATTAATAATTGCCTAATAATTATTATGATAATTAAACTAAACATTGGTCGTTGAATTTATTTTTATAATAATTATAATCACATTATTTCTAATTTTTACCGTATTTATTTTAGTAATAATATAATTACATACGTCATATTACATATTGATCTTTTAAAGATAATTATAGACAAACAAGTCATATATTATTCAATTAATTGAGTAATACTTTTGCACAAATCTTATAATCAAATAAATGTACATATTCAATATTAATTTTTTTTTTTATAATTTCATTTTTATTATCTAAACATATAATAAAAAATTTATTTGTGTATCGCACGGGTAATTGGACAATTATTTGCTCTAATTCAAGTAAGGAAAACATCAGAAAACATAATCGGTCCAACAAATTTCATCAATTGCGCTATATAATATTTGATGTTATAATTTATATAATTGTATATCGATCCTAATATTCTTAAAATATTATAGCAAATCCATTCCGTGCAATGCACGGGCGAAAATACTAGTAATAGTAATAGTAATAATAATAATAATAATAATAATAATTACAATAATTGTGTAAATATCAATCATTTACCACTACACCGAAATTTATAACTAGTAACAAAAAATAACTTATTTATTTATACTTACGGGCGTACCAGTCAGTGTCATGTTTTCAATAATAAGATGCTAGACTTGATCCTCCAAGTATTCACTCAGCAATAATGTTACAACTGAAGGCCATTTATACATAAGATCTGTCATCAAGAATAACTTTTCCTTTAAAATTATAGATTTATGCTAAGAATTTCAATTCTTACTAATTTTAATTTTAGCATATTCCGTTAAATTAAAATTAAAGATTGCCCATCATTTTAAACTTTTATATTTTTAAAAAAGTTTAATTAAAATGCCACCATCTATTTCTCCTTTTTCCAATCATGCGTGGGTTGAATTAAGGTCCTCTCATTTCTATGTTTCAACCATGTTATACACATGTGAAATCCCAAGTCGTACTGTTTGTGATGTGGCACTGTCGACTTGAGTGATAAGTTATCCCATTTTTCTCCTTGCCTTTTTGTTCAACATTTTTGACAAAATATGAGTTTGTCACAAACTTTTTTTCTTCTTAGGCCATTTTTCTAGTTGAGGTTATTAATTCAAACTCTTTGTCAGGATAAAAACTTAAAAGTGAACACATTACACTCGTTTAATTGATGTCAACTTAAATAAAGTTAGTGTAAACAAATTATGACTTACTTTAATACGTACCTAGCTATTGTCAAAATCAAATGTCAATTATATTATTAACATCGAACGGTGAGAACCTTAAGAAATTTGCTTCTTCATCTATCTTTAGTGATGCCTATCTTTCTACAAATAAATAATATCACTATCATGCATTCACATCTCACATGCACTTTTTTACTAGGTAATTAGTCTTTTACCTAACACACATAATTTGCAATATTGTTTAGGACCAAATGACAAACCCAATTTGCCTAAAATTATTTGAATCAAATCTTGTCCCAAATTATACATAGTTGTTATTCTAATTACTATAACCTTAAAATTTTTATAATGATGTTGATTAATACTGATATCTTTAATTTTATACTGATACAATTATATACGTTATTTGAGTTTTATCGAGTATTGCATGTTATCCAATGTAATATTGTAATCAAACATAGCATACATGATTGTATTTGACATAAAATACACCAAACTGACCAAAGTGTTGATCTGTATAATTTATTTATTTAATTAATTATTTATAAATTGTATATTTTATCGCGAATATAATTAATTAAACAAAATCACATTGTAGAAGATAAAATAGAACATATTGGCCTATTTGGTAACATAGTTAGCTTATCAATTAATTTTAATTTATTTAATCACTATTAGCTGTTTGACTTGGTTAAACATTTAATATAAGTGTTTAATTAATTAGATTTTTGTAACAATTTATTACTCCAAAATGCTAAAATTCAAAAATCTGCTCAAAGTAATTTTTCAATAAGCTTTTTGAGAAAGTCATTTTACATATAATTAGCTATAAGCTAATTTACCAAACATTTTTCTACAATCAGTTAATGTTATCAACTAATCAAACTCACTAATTTAATAAGCTAACAGTTAACCGCTAATAGTTAACAACTATTTACCAAACACCCATTAAAATGGAATAATAAAGTCAACTAAGAATACATGGGAACTTGGTCTCATGTCAAAAAGCCAGCAAAAGAGCATAGATGGATGTGACTATGTGAGTGTATAAATTATAATAATCAACATTAAATGGCTCAAAATGAAATGGTTTAGTTTTTTTTTGAAATGGTTTAGTTTAATATAGTTAATTGTAGAATGTAAGGAGCAAATTAGCCCAACGCACCCCACAAATTAATATGGGTTGTAACAATTCGAACCACTCATGAGTCCACGAGTGCGTTAATGATAGCGCACATGATGTCCCAAACGCATGTCATGACGTGGGAATCCGTGAGGGTCTAGCAGCAGAAGGGTGTAAAAAATTGAATTGTGTACGTACTACGTAGTATGTTTGAATGGAAATTTGTATTGTATTATTATTATTATATGTTTAACGAAATTAAAGTTATGTTACCATGACGGCTAAGTCGGGTCATGAATGGACATTATTTCACCACGAAAGAACCACTTGTCCTATTTTGCTATAAAATAAAATACTTCATAATCAAGAATGAATTGAAAGAGATGGCCGCGTGGACACTCTTCGAATCAAATGAATCAATGAGAATCACTCAAAAAGTTCTCTGCCCACATGTCTTCTTTTGCTTTAAAGGCTATGTTTGGCAAACCTATCTAAAAAGGTAGTTGAAAGTTGAAAAGTATCGTAGCTGAAAACTAAAAAACTATAAGCTCGAAACTGAAATCTGAAGATCTGTTATGCTTAAAAGTGTTTGGTAAAATTAGCTTTTTGATAAGCTGATAAATGTAAAAAGACTAAAAATGACATCTTCATACAAGCAATTTAAATAATTTTAAATTTAAATAGGTTTGTTTATATATTAAAATATAAAATAATGAAATCAATATATTTAAATAAAATATAAAGTAAGAACATATATTTGAAAATATATAAAGTAAAAAAAATATTTATAATTCATAAGATTAGTTCATACAAAAATTAATGTTCAAATATAAATATCAAACTGAAATTACAACCAAACATAATGAAAAGAAAATGTCAAAAGGATTTTAATTGAGAGGGGTAAATGATGTCATTTATTTAAAATAATAAGGATAAAGATGGAAAAAAATTAAAAAGCTACTAGCTTATTTTGAAAAGTTATCCCAAGTAGCGTTTCAAGATAAGCTCTTATTTTAAGCTACTAGCTTATTTTGAGAACATTACCAAACAGAGCTTATAGCTTATTAGCTTAAAATAAGCTATAAGCTCCTAAATAAGCTCTGACAAATAGAGCCAAAATACTTCATAGATAATATGGTAGGTCGGGTGGGTAGAGGTTCTATTCATGTATTATATGTATATATATAAAACCTACCTCCAGCATGAGGTATCTCATTCGGATTACAATTGACATCTTTAATCACTATATTAAATTTTTTATATTTTAATGAGTACACTTTTTTTTGAAGGAGATAGTACGTATTTATTTGTGAAAAAATGTATAAACGTTGTAACCTATCCTAATTTATAATTTAAAACTCAAACTAATTAACTAGAATTGTATGCACATATCTTGAATTATAATAAGAAATAAAAAGAGTTGAGTCACAATTCTGATTATACTAGACAATATAAGATAGTAATTAGCCCTGTTTGCTAAATAATCAGCCTATCAGTCAATTTTGGCTTATTTGACCACTATTAGTTGGTAAATAATGGCCCTGTTTGGTAAATGGTTGTTGGCTGTTTGGGTTAGAAGGTATGATTTGTTGTTAATATTAGCTGATTGTATAAAGTTGTTTGATAAATTGGCTGTTAGCTGATAGCTGTTTGGTATAATTTTTTTTTCTCAAAAAGCTAATTGAAAAGGCTGTTTTGAGTAGCCTTTTTAAATAGCTTTTTGAGAAAAGAAATTATACCAAACAGCCATCAGCTAACAGCTAATTTATCAAACAACTTTCTACCATCAGCCAATGTTATCAATAAATCATGCCTTCTAACCCAAACAGCCAACTCAATCAGCTAACAACCATTTACCAAACAGGACCATTATATTATGACTAATCTCAGCTCATGTCTGTCGATCTATAATGTAAGATTAATCAAAATTATACGTGGCAAAGGGTTAATTAAGGAGCATCCCACTTTATGGTAATATATTAATTAGTCATAATCCTATGACCAAAAACCAATAATAATAGTACAGCAATACTAAATAAGGACACAAAATTTATAGTTGTTCACCCACCATATGGAAGCTGAATTTTATTTATCTATACAAGATAAGTTTGTAATTCTTTTTTTTAAAAAAAGAGAGATTTTGTAATTGTAGATTACAAAATTATAAATTAAATCGTTCTTTATAGGAAAAAGTGTCAAATAGACCACTGAACTTATCGCTTTTGTGCAATTGGGCCATTGAACTTAAAAAGTGTGCAATTCAACCCTCAAACAAGCAAAATTTGTGCAATTGGACCATTTTTACAAATTTTTTTTGGTAAAATCCAATTATATTACTAACATATATATATTAAGAGTGGCATTTTATTCTACCATACTAGTTGGGAGTCAATATTGAAATGTTTTTAACTCAAATTGAATTAAATTTTTTTGTAAAAATGGTCCAATTGCACAAATTTTGTTTGTTTGATGGTTGAATTGCACACTTTTTAAGTTCAATGATCCAATTGCACAAAAGCGACAAGTTCAGTGGTCTATTTGACACTTTTTCCTTCTTTATATAAGGACAATCGCCCACCAAAACTTCAAAAGTTATCATTTTACATATCGTAAGCTATCTAATTATATTATTATAATTAGACTTCACACATAACGTAACATGCCCCACATGCGACTAGACTAGTAAACTAGAGGAGATGTTTCAATTCACAGTACTATTTGCAAAATGCAATGTCTTGCATCGATCTATAAGATAAGTAATTTACGTTTTTTTTTCTCTAACTTTTTTGTTCTTTATTCTACTTCTTACACAAAATTACATGACACGATACATCTTCCAAACAGAGAACTAAGGGGGAACTATGTTAGCTTTAGGCAAACAACCAACTATACAACAAGCTAGCCTAACAAATTAAAAAGATGAAATGGAACTATGACAAAATAATAATAGAAAGTTACATTAAAATAGAGTTTGTTTCCAAATTATTTTCACAGCTTAATGTCGTTTTAAATTATTTTTCATTGCCAAGGGCCTTGTGGTTCAGTGGCATCAAACCCTTCCCTTTATAAGGGAGGTGGTGGGTTCGAGCCTCAGTGGAGGCGTTGCTGTCTCTTTGTGCTTTAGTAGGTTGAGAAAGTAGTTTATGAACAGATACTACACTGTAATAGAGTCAGTAGCATTCAAAAAAAAAAATTATTTTTCATTTTTCATATTTATTTCAGTAATCATATAATTGCCTAAATCATATTACAATATCAATTTTTTAAGATAATTGCATACAATCAAATCATATATTCAATTAATTAGGTTATAATTTTGCATTAATCTTATAATCAAATAAATATATACTTTTAAATAAGGAGTATTAAAATTGTTTATAATTTTTTCTTTAATTTGATTACTGTTACTTCCGTTATCATTTAATTAGGCCATTAGCGCCAGTGGCGGAGTCAGAAAAAAATTTCAATGGGGGCGAAAAATGAAACAATTAATATAGTCATAAATATTGTTAGATATGGACGAAAAATAAAACATATAAAAAATTTATAAAAATATTTATAACAATATATGAAATATATTTAATTTGATAAAATAATTCAAATAGAAAACACATTATAAATTACACATCTCATTATTAAATTTTAAAAAAGAAACTTTATAAAAAGGAAATTAAAAAAAAAAACTTTATATACGTAGTTTATATTAAAAAAGCTATGAAGGGAACCTACTGGCTACTACCCTTAAGATTTGAATAAAAAGGCTTTGAAAATATCAACATGGGGCGAATGAGGCTATCACGGTTCGAACCCTCGCCATTTCACTAGGGAAAACATGCACCAACCAACTACACTAACAATCATTTGTTTACATATATCTGTTTTCATATACTTATATCGAAAATGTATTATATATACGTATATAAAGTTTTTTTTTTAATTTCCTTTTTATAAAGTTTCTTTTTTAAAATTTAATAATGAGATGTGTAATTTATAATNTATATATATATATATATAGGTATTTGATAATATGAGAACAAGTTCATAGGAGAAAACTAAAAACCAATCTCAACCTTACATCAGGAAAAATTGAACGCACCATATTAGATTTTTTTTAAATATGGTGGCATTTTCGTAATTATCACCAACTTTACTATGCAAATTTGAACATAAAAATCTGTAATTTTTTGACTTTAATTCCAAAAATAGTCCTTCGACTATTGACTTTTACCAATTTTTGTCCTCGACTTTTATTTTGACCAAAATTGGTCCCTTAACTATTTATTTTGTACCAATTTTGATCCTTCTGTTAAATCTATGTTATATGTTAAATAAGTGTTAAAATTGAGAGTAAAAATGTAAAACCAAATATTTAAGCCTTTCAACATTTTATATTTCAATTGACAAAATATATTTCAATGCTATATTTCACTGAATTTATCAAAAATTTTGATTGTATTCCTTGTCAAAGCTGTGTTGAGTGCACAATTATAAGTACCCAAAGTGAAAATTTTTGTTGGGTGGAGGGTTTCTTGCTTTTTAATAAATTCAGTGGTGAGGCAAAGTTCTTTATATAAAATTAACATAGGATATAAAATTCTTAAATTTATTCCAAAATAATAAAGAGTATCATGCTGATTCTCAAAAAAAAAAAAAAAAAAAAAAGCGTAACAACATATTATCGGCTGAAAACGTCGGCGAAAATGATTGGGCGCCCAAAAATTATCGGCTGTAGTAAACATGTGAAGTTTGAGGAAAACAACATATTAATTATTAAAATACATTAGTAAGATATATTCCAACTTGGGATATATATATATTTTTGTACACATTAAAAGCGCAGCACTAAAAACTACATTTGACTCTCTTTAAAACTACTATAATTTATACTGTGTAGTCCACCTACAATCCAGCCAACTGTCATTGCTTTGATTTTTGTATGATTTCAAATTTTCAATAGTGTGAAGAACTAAGAGAAAACAAAGCCAATGAACTCGTGGTCTATTGGCATCCGGTGTTCCGGTTAACACTCTCATATGGATGATGAGAGAGGTAACTGTTGACTCATTGTGCTCCAGTAGGTTAAGAAATTAAGTAGCTATGAACAGATACTATATTGTAACAGAGTCAGTAGTACTAAAAAAAAAATGTATTTTCCTTTATAAAGAGTGATTTTATGCATGCGCTGATACGTTTAGAATAGTATGATAGTATTTGGGAGAAGAGAAGAATAGTACGGAGTATCAGATAATTTATTTTAAACAGTTAATTAGGTGTTAACTTATTAAAAATAGTTTAGAATAAGTCATTGCCAATGTCAACATTTTAAGAGATGGTAAGTATATTTAGCAGGGTTAAGAATTTAATTTTTTTTATTGGTCAGACTACGAGGTGTGGCAAAGTATGGTGTGGACCATGAATGTAATATACATTTTTAATATATTAAAAATACATTATTTGTGTACTGAAGATACATTATTTGATAATGGCAAAAGGGTCAAATGGCCCATGTACTAACACTGATTGTTCATCCAGCACCATGAGCTAAAATATGGTCCATCTAAGTTATTATACTCCTAATTATTTTTCATCTAGCATTTTTAGCATTTTTAGCCCATTACCCAAAAATATTAATTTTATTTTTAAAATAAAATAAAATTTACCCAATAATTTAATTTTCATATATCGATTTCCATGAAATCTCATTGCCGAACGATAATGAATACCCCGCTATACATACACTCATGTAGTTAAAACTTTATATAACAATTTTGATTTCTACCCTATTTCATTGCAAGAAATTATTATTTTTTCATTAATTAAATATGGTAGAAATCATCCAAAACATCCATATAAATAACATGTCATCATTTTTTCTAATTTTATTTTTCCATGTCATCAAATTAGATGGGTTACTTGTTAGAAATAGGCTAAAAATGCTAGATGAAAAATAATTAGGAGTATAATGACCTAGATGAACCATATTTTAGTTCATGGTGCTAGATGAACAATCAATGATAGTACATGGGCTTATTTGACCCTTTTGCCTTTGATAATATATAAAAAAAATTATGTATTTTCAAATAATTTATTTTACTTATACAAATAATGTATTTTTAGTATTAAAAATATATATACTTTTTATTTATGGTTCACACAAATGTGTGGAGCATGCTCCATAGAATAATGATTGCGAGATGTCTTAAGTAGACCCTAACTATAAGAAACATATTTAAACTCGTATCATAATCAGACTCATTAATCTTCGTTCACGCCGAATCAACTCAATTAAGGACCAATTAATTTGAGTACATGTTAGTCTGATCTTTTTCTAATAGTTTACACACACACACACACAATAGAATTGATTTGAATAAATCAATCAAATAATATATATTAGGATTAAACACTTACTACTATGCTAAAATGTATAACTAAACATAAAAAACATAATTTATTTCTTTATAGTCAGATTACATGACAAAAGTGGTGAAAATTTTTAAAGTTTGGTTTGAAACTTAATAATATGTTCTTTTTTTTTTTTTTTGAGAATACTTAATAATATGTTCTAAATAGTGGAAGAGAGTTAAATGTAATCTTTTATGGATAAAAATCAAACCGCCATTACTTGTTATAGCTTAGCATATTTTGTAAATTTTAGTCAACACGTTTCACAGGCGCCCCATTCATTCGAAGTGTTTAGACGGATTGCTTCAAGTTTATGATTCAACCCAATGATTCTTTCAAGGAAAAGAGCCAAAAACAAAAAACAAAAAACAAAAACAAAAAACAAAAAACAAAAAAACAAAAAACAAACAAAAAAACAAAAAAAAAAAACAAAAAGAACAAAAAAAAAGAAAAAGAAAAAGAAAGAATCTAGCTACATTTACTTCAATTTTGATTCCGTAAAAAGAATTAAAATAGCATTTAGGTTAAAATATTGTTAGCGGGTAGCTAATTATATTAGCTGATTTAATTAACCGTAATTGTTTGTAGATAAATATTTGGTAAAATTAGCTATTAAGTTTAGTTAAAAGCATACAAAATCATTTTCGAGGACATGAAATTACTTTTTAGTAATAATAATAATAATAATAATAATAATAATAATAATAATAATAATAATTGGTAAAAATTCACCAATAATAACAATTGGTAAAAATTCATCCTCGGATCCAATCTTTTCAATTCACAGACTTTTATAAAGTCAAAAACTTGTCTAAAATGGAATCATCTAAAAAATCGACTGTACAAATCCAATAATTTCAACAAGAATAAAATAAAATAAAAGGTATAAGCCTTCAAAAAAAAAAAAAAAAAGGTATAAGTTTCAAATTTTTTTTTTATATAAGAAGTATATAAAGATGAGAGATTTTTTTTATCACGTATTAACTAACATTTTCAAAGTATTATATTATATATTATAGAATCAAGACGAATCTTAATCTTATGATCTAATCTTGACTTTTAAACGATATATGATATATGTAACGTATTTTTTCTAATATATAAATTGAGGTTCAAAGTATTTGGACGGATCAGTTGGAACAATGGAACATATGATTTAGCCTAATGATAGTATGCAATGAAAAGATTAAAAGCCGTCAAAATAGGGCAAATATATATATATATATATTACATTGCATTGACATTGAAGTTTTTACAATTTTACCTTTCATGGCTTTCAAAAGGTGTTCAATTCATACTTATATATTAAACGTCATCACACCTTTCTTATTTGGTAAGTAGGGACAGTGTTCGCCATTAAAATTTTTTGAACAAATGATTCTTTAAAAATATAATCGTTTTTAAATGTAATAATTGAATCATAAACATGTGTCACATTTTAATTAGCAGCATTCATCTGGTAATAATTTGAATTGACATTTACATGTTTTACTAACATATTTAAGTATGGGAGAATGATGACCATTTTAGTCACTCAATTATACTAAAATAAGTGAAAAATGTATTTTAATTAAGTCAATAGCATCCGATAGTAACTATGTTTTCTCTGTAAATTCATTTAAATACTCCTTAACGAATATCAATAATCTTAAAGCTAATGTTTTCAAAATGATTAATCAAAGCAAAGAAAATATTAGTAATAAAGTGGAACAAATGCAATGCTTTAAGTCAAGTAAATTTTATCTTAAACCAAATTTGTACATCTTAGTTAGTACACATTTGCAGGGGTGTGCATTAGGTTAATTGTTCGCTTAACCGAACCAAATTAATCAAAATTTTGATATAAATCTTTAATCGTTAATCGAATGAAAATTTATATTACCGAATTAACTAAACTACATATATTTTTCAGTTAATTGGTTGTTTAACCAATTAACCAGAATATTTAATTAAAATTTTAAATCCTTAAAATTATAAATAAATATTAACATTACCTATTACACCAATACATATAAAAATTATTATTGTTTAATATTTAGGAATTATATATATATATATATATATATATATNAATCCATATGGAAGTAATAAAATTTAACAAAATTTTATCGTGAATAAATTCTAAATTGAATACATCCTTACAAACTTTCAATGATTTATCATTTATAATTATCTTACAGAACATGTTATAATATATCATAAAATTCTTCTTATTATATAGTTATTGGCAAATTATACTGTGCACCACAGTGCACATAGCAATGTGCACCACGTACCTAAACGACGTCGTTTTGAGCCTTGTAAATTAATCGTCCGTTATTTTTGGAAATCACGTTTCCCGTTTCGGCCGGTCTCTGTATTTATGTTAATATTCTGTGTATTCCAAGCAATCATTCTGTGTATTCTAGGCAATCGTTCTGTGTATTATAGGCAACCGTTATGTGTATTCATGTTAGTAACACATGTTGTGATGTGTTTGTGCATTCGAATGTTTAGGAGGATGAGTTCTGTGTATTTTGTGTAAATATTCTTTGTATTCATGTTATTAACACAAGTTGTGATGTCTTTGTGCATTCGAATGTTAGGAGGATGAGTTCTGTGTATTTTGCGTCAATATTCTGTGTATTATGGGCAAACATTCTGTGTTTTCTAGGCAAACGTTCTGTGTATTCTATATAATGATTATGTGTATTATAGATAATGAATTCCCTGGAGTCATTCGTGTCCACTAACTTCTGTGTATTTTGTGTCAATATTATGTGTATTCTGGGCAAACATTCTGTGTATTCTAGGCAAATGTTCTGTGTATTATAGATAATGATTATGTGTATTATATATAATGAATTTCCTGAGTCATTCGCGTCCGCGACTACTAACACCGAAACGACGTCGTTTTACGTACGTGGTGCACATTGCTATGTGCACCGTGGTGCAGGGTATAACGACTGATAGTTATTCACCCACATCAACATTATTATTTTTATCCATGATATGGTGAGACTTATATACTAATTACTTATATAGTATTAATAAGCATCAACAAAAAACATTATTTCATAAAAATTCATAGCAATATCGAACACTAAAATTTATAATAATAGAATATTAATTTATAATAGAATTGTTTCAAATAAAATATTTAAAAATATAATTACTAGTTGCATAAAATAATAATAAAATTAATAATATAATATTAATAATATATAAAAAAAAATTTATACTTGAGGCATCAAGCAAAGAGTAATTATTTGCAATAGCGAGTTTGGATTATGAACAATAAGGTGCTACTATTTGCAGTCCCAAATTGCTGTTGCGAGCGGTAATTCACTATTCATAGTAGCCTGTTGCTAATATATATATATATATATATATATATATATATATATATATATATATATATATAAAATATATAAAAATAAAAAAAA
>NXFB01000120.1:177198-203183 GCA_002525835.2 Ipomoea batatas
CTGAGCTTGCGGGGGAGTGTTAAGGAGTTCTATTATATTATAATTCTAGTATTGCTATAACTCTATTTTGTAGCTTGTATATAGGATATACTTTCAGTACTCTAATACAACTGATGAAATACAAATCCTAATCAAAATGATATATATAAATTTAAGACAAAAAATAGAATTAACCTAAAAAAAAACACAAAAAATAGAATTAACTCAAAAAAACACTGCTAAATTTATTTATGACACAAACTTTTAATAAATAATATGTAACACAATAATTGGCCAATAAATAAACATAAAATAAAGTTAATAAATTTATATAAATAATATTTTAAAAATTCCTAGGGTAAGCACCAAGTAGGTTACTACTTTTTATGCAAAACACTAGTTTCTAAATCGACTCCATATATTCTTCGAATCAAAATATATAAACAATCAAAACTCTCCAGCTCACCATCAAATTAAATATACCATATAATATATACTTTCAAAAAAGATTTTTGTTATTTTTTTAATAGAAATCCTGAATTGGTGATAAGAGTTTGATGATGGGTCCACACGCTTAACAGAATTCAATGTATATATATGAATATGATTTGCTTTGCAAACTGTCCATTCGTCCCACTAGCTGAAGGTACCTTTTCTTTGGTACACCTTCAGGTGAAGAAAAACATATATTATTTGTACCATTAAAAATATTACTCCGTATATAATAAGAGGATTAATATTTGATGCACCGCCGGTGTATAGATGCTATACATCGGCGGTGAATGAAAAGGTGACACATCATCTTAAAATAATATCAATATTGACCAGGTCCTTTTTTGCAAAATACTTAATTATTTTATTAGGAAACTTTTTATTTCTTATTAACAAAATATATCAACTTTCCTAAACATATTAAGTACTTAACTATTATCTATCTAATTTTCTAAACATTTTTATTATACATATATATATATATATATATATATATATATATATATATATATATATAAAGCACACTCACGTAATTGTTCTTAAACACTAGAGTAGTTATATCTAGACTTTCTAATTTATTATATATTGGAAATTATATTGCATAGTGTGATGATGCAACACCATCAAAGAACATTGTACTGGTTTAAAAAAAATATATTAATAATGTACTGGTTTCCAAAAAAAAAGAAAGAAAAAAAGAAAAAAACAGAACATTGTATGTACTACATACATCTAATTAAGAATTCTTTAATTTTGATTAACAAAAGTCATATAATTTCCAATATCTATCTTAAAGTGCTAAATCTATTTAAACCCCTAGACTCCTAAATTTAATTACAACCTTAGTCACTATTAGAGACAATTGCAACATCTATTCATCAAATTTTCTCTATTTTTTTTTTGAGTACTACTGACTCTGTTACAATATAGTATCTGTTCATAGCTACTTTCTCAACCTACTGAAGCACAACGAGTCAACAGTTGCCTCCACTGAAGCTCGAACCCACTCCCATTACTAAAGAGTTCTCTTCGGTAAGTTATTTTTTATATTTATTTTTTATTATTCAAATTCTGTTGTAAAGTTATAATACTTTATTTTTTTAATTACTATGTAAACTTTAAAATACTATACTTTTTAATATAAAGTGAAAATGTTGAGTTTGTAACTTGATTTATGGGTTTTTGGGTCTTAAATTTTTAGAGTATAATATGTATAATTTTGTTAGTGGCTAAGAATGATGAACATTGTAATCACTATTTTATTTCATCTATTTTTTTTTTTGTTCCTTTTACTATTTTGGTACTTGGTGACAATAGTCTTTAACACCTAGATATATGTCCATATTCATGGCTTTACTTGTGTTCTAACATTATTATTGACGGCAAGCCTTTTTGGGTATGTTCGATCTGTTTCTCTTTCATTGTTTTGTTTATTTTCTTTGCAAAATCTGTTTAATATTTCTTTTTTCTCACCTGGTTTCATGTTCTTCGTTCCATTTTGCATTATTGATCCAAGCTAGTGCTATGATGAATCACAGTATTCAGACACAGAAGAAGAAGACCAGGCGAGGCTTAATAATATACACACTTGTTTGCATGTTTAGTATTCATATTTGGCCTGCTCATTATATATATATATATATATATATATATATATATATATATATATATATATATATATATATATGTTTAGGAAAGTGATATATTTTGTTAATTAGAAATAAAAAGTTTCCTAATAAAATAAAATCTTAAGTATTTTGCAAAAAAGGACCTGATCAATATTGATATTATTTTAAGATGATGTGTCACCTTTTCATTCACCGCCGGTGTATAGCATCTATACACCGACGGTGCATCAAATATTAACAATTATGTTTTAGGTATTAGTTATAGATAAATAGTTGACTTACTTTTTTAATTATTGAGATCGCTACACATAGTTTCTGAATTTTAATTTCACTAACATGTATTATAGTCCCTCAATAACAAAGTCTATTAAATATAAATGTTTACTTCTCAAAGTTCTAGGTCTATAGTAATTTTTGTACTTTCCCAACTTCTCCATGTACACTAATTAAATCACGTCTTGTGTCCCTGATCGGCAAACGACCACAAAGAAATAAAATAGTATAGGATGCTCATAGCTGACAAACTCAAACCAAAAAGATCAATAAACCACTCTAGTTGAGAGTCAAACTTGTAACAAAAAAAATAAAATTGTAACCACTGGCGGATCCAGCATGGGGGGAACTGCCCCCATTCACCCCACCCCATATATAGCCTTTGTATGTAATATGTATATATAGTACATGTTTTAGTATAAATATTTAAAAACAGATACAATTAACAATGGATCTGCTAGATTAGGTAGCTGATGCGTGTATTACTCAACAGAAGGAACTAGCTAGTGTTTTTTTAACTATCTCTTTTGTATTAATGTTTGGCCCCCCACGAGAAGAATTTTTTGGCTCCGTAACGGCTTGTAACATTGTAATTAACATGTCGATCAATATCCTGACTATCGTGGTTGGAGCTGGTATACACTATCTTTTATCCGTAGAGAATATTTATTTCACTAATAACCATAGGACTAAAGTTAGTTACAAAGTAGGACTCAAGTGTCAACTCACATCACATTGACAACTGGCTTTGTTTTTTTTATCCCATACATTCCCAATGGAATGTGCAGTGCTTCTTCATTCTATATATGCTATTATATATACACACACCCCCTAAATCCCTAAAATCATCATCTACCATTCATCACTCATCTTCTAAGAACTCAATCCATACATAGCTTTTCTAGAAATGGGCAATCACATTTCTTGCACCATGTTAGGGCCGATCGGCGGGCGAGGTAGATGCGCCACGGTGATTCTCCCGACCGGCGAGACTCGACACTTTTACGAAGCGGTCAACGCAGCAGAGCTGATGCTGAACCACTGCCCCAACCATTTTCCCGTAAACACCAAGTCCCTGCACGTGGGGCGGAGGTTTTCCGCTCTGGGTGCGGACGAGGAACTCGAGATGGGCAACGTGTACGCCGCCTTCGCGATGAAACGGGTCGGTTCCTCGGTGACCGCGGCCGATATGGGCGCGCTGTTCCTGGCGGCGAAAAACAGAAGGGCGGGCCGAGGGAGCGCCAAGGTTTTGCCGGCTGATTGCACGGATGAGGGTTTAGTGGGGAGCTTGCCGAAGTTGGAATTGGATGACATTGAGGATTTCTCGGCCCCGGATTTCAAGCGCAGGCTTTCAATGTGCAGGTCGAAGAAGCCTTTGTTGGAGACTATTGCTGAATGAGATGAATATTCAAGCCATATATGGCAAAGCCGGCTTAATTATTCATTCATTCATTTTTTTTTTCTTGATCTGGGGGTCTGATCTG
Organism: Ipomoea batatas; assembly: GCA_002525835.2. Taxonomy (NCBI): domain Eukaryota; kingdom Viridiplantae; phylum Streptophyta; class Magnoliopsida; order Solanales; family Convolvulaceae; genus Ipomoea; species Ipomoea batatas. The sequence goes on from NXFB01000120.1 coordinate 181,055, forward strand.
ATCTGGTCTGCCAAATCTTCTGTTAATATATAGTGATTGCTTGGACGTCTGTTTTTGGGATCGATGCCCTTTATTTGTCCATAAAAGGCGAAATTCCTCATCTCGAGACCTCACATTTCGGTCTGACAGGAGTGAGGATGGGCATCTGGTGGACTTTATTTTTTTATTTTTGGGTTTTTTGGCATTGATAGCTCTGTTGCCTACTTCTGGAAAGGAGTTTTTGCTGCTTGCTTGCAGCTTACAGGTTACTGAGTTAGCTGGGTTTGGATTAAGGATTCTGCCGGCTTGTAATTGGCTGTCTTGTTCATATATCAATTGTTTATAATTTTTATTCTTTTAATGGCTGTACGTCCAGGTTTAATGTTAAAATTTCATAATGAAATCCTGGAATTAATTATCTGTAGTCTGTACATTCTCCTGTGAAGAATTATTGAAGTTTAAAAAAGAAAAACTACACCCCAAAATGATGCCGGAAGGTGCTTATCTTCAGTTGTGACGGTGGTTAAATTTCAGTAACGGTAATTCACAATCTAAATATATTGTATTTTTATAAAAACTTAAAAAATTATATATCATTCTTTTTTCATTTTATTAAATTAAATCTCTCATTTAAAAAAAGATTGAATTTAATTTGGCTCGACTTAAACCCAAAGTAATTTTAAATAGAGCAAATACCGATTTTGGTCTCATGAGTATTAGCAAAATGACAGTTTTGTTCCACATTTTTAATTCATACCAATTTTCATCCACAACTATTATTTTAGTGTCAATATTCTCCTTTTTCAAATTAAGATCTCAATTTGAGCATAAATAAAGAGATTTAAGCATTTATAAACATTAGTCTTGTATTTTTAATATACTCTAGCATATTCATAGTATATGTTTAATAATTATGTCAATTTTGATTGTGATGGTTCGAACCTAAGACCTTCTTTTATGAAAATCAATGAGTAAATTAATAATAATAAATAGTTAACGGAATATTTCGTTACTACTAAAGTTTACACTGGCGGAATGCATGAGTATTTAAGAAAAATAATTGTTATAATAGAGGATAAAATAGAAAAAAAAAATACTAAAATCAAGATAATATGAACCATTCATTTCAACAAACAATTACACCAACATTTTTAGTTTTCGTTGGGGGCCTAATTGTATTGACTCTTATTAGATTTAAGTTTGTAGATGTAGATAGAAGGAACATTATGAACCTACTACAAAGTGAATGAAAATGTATAAGATGTACTTGCAAGTTAGTATTTATGTACATTAATGTTTAAATTTATGAACATATAAGACAAATATTATAAATATAATAAATAATGAATGTTATTAAAAATAATTCATTTGTTGACGTTATTAGCCAATTGTTATATCATGGACCACAGTTTATATTGCATTGTGTGAACCATGATACAAAAATTATGTACCTTCAGTTAACACATTCTGTACTTATAGTTAACAATTTCTTTTCATGTAAACAATTAACATGATAATTGCTAATACATTTTCTTTTTTAATATATACACTACGTGAAGAATATGACTAAACTATTATATCTGTGGCAGCGCTCTCTTTCCCGCTAAAGGCATCATCCGCTCAGGAAGCCGAAGTTCTTGCCCTTGAATCTGCACTCATTTGGTGTGAATCGGCTGCCATTTTCCCTAAAGCTATTGAGGTTGATTCCTCTTCTTTGATTAGCTTTGTTTCCTCTAATTTACATCAAGTTCCGTGGAAACTACGCGATGCGATTCATAATATTCGGAACATGCTTGCTACTTGGTCACCTTCTTTGTCTCATACTTACCGAGAGGCGAACAAAGTGGCCGACGCATTAGCTTTTTTTGGCTTAAACCGCCCTTCCCCTTTGTTGTATCGTGATTTTTTCTCCTTGCCGACTCCAGTGCAAGAAGCCTTCATGTATGATTTTAGGGGTTTTTCTGCCCCCCGTTTGATTAATGCATAATGTTACCTTCTTAGCAAAAAAAAAAAAAAAATTGCTAATACATAATTAATATGATAGTTACAAATACAAAAACTATAAACTATCAACTACAGGTACAAAATGTATCAACTACAGATACAAAATTTGAAGGTTATCTTTGTACAACAGTCTACAATGCAAGATAGATCTTTATTCATGGTATAATTTGCCATTGTTAATGACTTAATATAAAATGACACCATTTTGAATCAGGATCCTTTATACCAGGCGGTTCTTTGCCCATAATATAATTTAATTATTACATTGTAACCTAAAGAATCCTTGACTTTATTTATGAGTTAATTCCATTTTTGGTCCTAGATTTGTAGGTGACAATCCACTTTTAGTCCTTTTTTATTAGAACATTCACTTTTGGTCCTAGTATTATTGTGGCATGACCAATTTTGGTCCTTTATCAACAAATCAGTTTAAATATCGTTAAATACAATGACATTTCGGTCTTCAATTATGAATGTTTTCAAAAAAATAAACATAAAAAATATAGCGGTTCAACATACTTTGTATAAAAGAGATTGAAATGTCTTTGTATTTAACGATATTTCAACGATTTTGTTGCTGGAGGACCAAAATTGGTTATGCCACAATAATACTAGGACCAAAAGTGTATGTTCTAATAAAAAAGGACTAAAAGTGGATTGTCACATATAAATCTATGACCAAAAATGGAATTAACTCCTTTATTTATTTATTATTTTTATTTTCTTTCAAAGCTTCTCTTGCAAACTCCCTATCATTGTAAGTTCGTTAAAAGATCTTTCAAGACTTGGATAGGAATTCCAATTCTAATAAACATGAAAACTAGTTTGCCAATATAAATAGTCAACAGAAAAATAAAAACAATAACAAATTAAATGTGTTTTTAAACTGAAAACAAAAAAATAGAGAATGAAAATTGAAAAATAAAATATAAGTTTGAAATAATGGCATAGTTTCTAATCTCACTCCATACATGGTTCGAATAAAATATAAGAACAATCAAAGTTCTCCAGCTCACCATCAAATAATATATATATATCATATCATTTGCAAAATTGTTTTTTATTTTTTTTTTTTGAAAGGTAATCTTCATTAATAAGCAATAGAAACGATTACAACAAGGTTCAATGGAATGATAAGCCATTCCATACAATCTGACGTAGAAACAATTTTTCTAGCTAGGCTAATGAAAATTTGATTCGCAGACTGTTTTACAAATGNATATATTTAATACTTTAAGCTTTAAATACAATACTTTATAGTCTAAATGTAATACTTTATAGCATTAATCTACTACACAGTTTAAGGTATGTAGATATATTTAATACTTTAAGCCTTAAACACAATACTTTATAGTTTAAATGTAATACTTCATAGCACTAATCTAGTACATACATAATTTACGGTAGATATATCTAATACTTTAAACCTTAAACACAATACTTTATTGACTAAATGTAATATTTTATAGCACAAATCTAAGACAAACATATTTAATACATACATGAATTACTATTTTAATTTATTTTCTGATCGAAAACATATATGATTAATTTGATGTTGTTGTGTTGTTGAAAAAGATGAAATGCTAAGGTGTTGTTGAAAAGGATGAAATGTTAAGGTGAGATATGTCGAATCTTCTTGGAATTGCGCTGCTCAATTTATATACCAGCACGAAGACAGATTGGTGTCTGCCCAGATGAGAACAAGAACCGTATTGTGACTCTGTTCTTTGAACCCATCAACAATGACTCAAATTATAATACTATGACCCAAATTATATAGACCCAACCCGTCTCACAAATTGTAACCCGTGAGACGGTCTCACACAAGTGTTACCCTATAATTATATGTTGGAAAAATTTTATTTTTGGTTATTGAGTTATACCATAAGTACAAACTTCGTCCCTAAATTATACGCATGCCAATCTTTGACTTCTCAGTTTTGACTAAAGTGACGTTTTTAGTTCCTCATAGACCGAAGCTTCTAACAATTTTAAGCACAATACACTAAGGGTGCGTTTGGTTCAAATATTGGAATCGTAATGGTAATAGAAATGAGTTTAAATAGAATGATTCTTTATGTTTGGTAATAAATACAAATCGAAATCAAAATAGTGTAATGTTATACTTGAAAGCACCAGTCCAGAAAGGCTTTAAACTGGCAATTGCAAGACCGAAGCATTATATTTTTAATTGCAAAATGGCAGCATTATGTTGACTTTTAGTACTTCATATTAAAATTTATGTGGCTTTCTGCAACATGTAAAAATAATTTATCGGATACAACTCCAGCTAGATCCAAAATAGGAACAACTAATCAGGTTAATGTTTCAAAAATTCGCTTTAAGAAAAATTAAGTAGGAATGGTAGATCATGTTCATAAATACAAGTGAACAAGGGTGAGCTTGGAAATAGGAAAAATAATTTTTAGAAAATAATTAATTTTAAAAAAATATTTTCATTTGTTAGTTGTAAAAAATAGTTTCTATTACAATGTAGTATCTGTTTAACTACTGAAGCGAGAGTTAGTATTGTTCCATTTTATGTGTTTGATTCGCTCAATAGTTAGGTTAACAACATGTTTGAAGTCTTCAAACATATATTTACTATATCAATATCTAATATATTGTCAGGTAGATATTAATGAAATCCCCAAATTGAAGTTTGTATAGTAGCTCGATCTTCATATAAATAAGAACAGGAAGAAGAAGATGAAGAAGATTACCTAAATTAATTGAGTCCTATCACCACAAGCAGATCAGATAGCTAAGCTTATCTCCAGATGGCGGTAATTGAGTCCTTGAATTGAACAAAACAGATGGCGGATGAGGATGATATGATGGTGGCGCCACTGTACTACTTCTTCTTCTTCCTCCTTAGCTTGCTTGTTGCTGCTAAGGATTTTGTATGATATGTTGAGAATTGAGGTATGTGCAATTTAATTTAATAAGAAGAGGGATCAAATTTCTATGTATGATTTCGAAGAAGTACAGTGAGTCTAAAATAGCTCATTATTATATTATATTATGCCCCCATCATCATGTGCATAGTTGACATTGATTACCAAAATTGCACATGGTTGGGCCAATTTCCTTCTATTCTGCCAGCAGATCAGAGCGTAGTGGATGGGGCTAATTAATATATATAATTCAAATTCCATACATCTCTCAGCTCCTCATGTGATTTAGGCACGCAGCGCAACATACAAAACTCCTATCTACTAATTAATCCAGCACTCTCTGCTTTTAGATGGAAAAATCAGTTCAAATGAAGAAATAACACCAACATTTTATACCAAAATTGAAGCAGAACCCATAATAGTTTATGATGCAACACACTACGTATTCACCCAAATTCATTACACCAACAAACCCACAACTACAAAAACCATTCGCAGATTCTTCATATATAACAGATCTTCCCGTTCTGCTATGCGAGAGGGTGCTTTTATGCTATACTAAAAAAATGACAACCATTCTCTATGATTAGACTTAAAATTGACTCCGAACCAACACGTGGGCAGAACGGTTCTCTGATCACTTAGCAAAAGATAAAAAAGTGTGTGAAAATCAATTTTAACAGTGATTTTATGTTAGCTAAGACAAGATAAAATGAGGACTATTCATTGTCATTTGATGAAGCTTCCCTTGATACCTCGTCTTGAATTCACCCAGCTGAGCACCTCCCGAATGGCAACTCTGTTACATAAAAATGGTTAGTAAACTGCTGCAATAAAAAAAAAAAATCTCAGATGAAAATGAGTTAAATCTTCTAAGGGAAATCAAAATTACACCCAGGCAGGCTAGTATTAGTGCAAGAAGCTTCACTGTCAAAATGCTACTATACAGTTATATCAGCTCGCTCATCACCAAGATAGATGTATTTTGCTATTTTTAAATTTTAATTTTTTTGAGAAGCAGAAGCCATTTCAGTTTACCAAAATATATAATATATAGTATGATTTGTAAAGCTATGGAGTAAAAACTGTGTGTTTTATTAATGATCAAATGAGCAGGCTATAAATAGTATACAATGGAGGAGAAGTAGCATAAGTTACAACAGAAACTAGTCTACAGGAATAAATATAGAACAGATAAATAACTGTAGAAAATATCAGCCACATATAGGCTTAACACGCCCCCGCAAGATTGAGGATCCGTCGGAGACTCCAATCTTGGACCGAAACTGAAGGAACAAATGTCGTCCAAGCGGCTTGGTAAGAAGATCAGCGAGCTGAGCAGTAGAAGGAATATGTTGTACAACCAGCACACCAGAAGTAACCAATTCTCGGACGAAGAAGTAGTCCAGTGCCAAATGTTTCATGCGTGAATGGAACACCGGATTCTTACAAACATATGTGGCGCTTAGGTTGTCACATAACACTACCGGGGGTTTGTCAACACACAACTTCAATTCTTGTAACAAATTCTTGAGCCAAAGAACTTCTGCAGCCGCATTTGCAAAAGCACGATACTCTGCCTCTATAGATGANAGCTTTTAAAATCCGAGATATGGGTGCTCCTTCCTTTTTCCTTGGCATTGAGACTGTGGCTGCGCAGGGTGGTATGCTTTTATCTCAGAATGTCGGATTGCAAGCCTCTTGCCACTCCCATCCCGGTGTCTCGTGTTGATGATGACCCTGCTGTGCCATACGCTGATCCGACTCGATATAGGAGCTTGGCTGGTGCGTTGCAGTACCTTACTGTGACTCGCCCGGATTTGTCCTATGCGGTTAATGTGTTATGTCAGCAGATGCATGCTCCTTCTACGGCTCATTGGTCACTCCTCAAGCGGGTCCTCGGCCACATGCATTTGGCAAATAATTCGGTAATGCATGGAACAGTGAAACATTAAGTAACGAATCATTAGGCCGAATAGTATTGCAACGAATTATTATTAGGGCAAATTGTAATTTATGTCCATCCCTAATATGTCAGTTATTAATATCGCCCTGAATTATTAGTGGTGTAAAGTTTGCCTCTCAATTTTCAAAACGGTACACATATTACCCCTCCCGTACTGTACGGGGTGGGTAATATATGTACTATTTTAAAAATTGAGAGACAACATTTACACTTGGAAGGGGCAATATATGTATCGTTTTGAAAATTGAGGGGCAATATTTACACCACTAATAATTCAGGGATGACATTGATAATTGACATATTATGGAGGGGAATAAATTACAATTTTCCCTTATTATTATTATTATTATTATTATTATTATTATTGTTATTATTATTATTATTTAACCAATTGATGTGACCAACCACTAATTTATTCGAATCGACGACACAATTTGGCAAGCTCTGATGAGCACAAATGATGAGTGTAAAAAGGGTGTAATGTCGTTCCGCTGAAGATTGGGGCTATGTCACGTAATTGTGTGAATTACCAGGCACTAGAGTATGTGAATTAATAGAATCCAAGCAACAAAGACTGAATGGTGTAGAAGAAAGCAATTAATTAATGTGTAAACTGTATGATAAAAGTATGGGCCAGATTAGGGGGATTGTAACCTTGATGTTCTAACAAACACAGGATTAGGGAAAGAATAATTAACCAAGGGATATATGGGCAATGCACAAAAGAATTCTACTCAGCTACTTTCGTAATCAATAAGAGAATTAGGCTGAGATTGCCCCACTGTCGTGATGCATCAATCATAACCTTAAGCACCTAAGCATTGTAAGCCCCCAATATTACCTCTACTTTCATAGCAGAAAAATTAGGTTGAAATTGGTAAGGCTCGAGGTCTCCACCCAACTGTCATTGTGATGAATCCCTCTCCTAAACTAGCAATTAATTCTGGCCACAAACAAATAACTAGTGCAAGGAAATCCCCAAATCAACATAAACCCTAGGCAAAAGATTCAATCCCTTTATGCAATTATCATAAACTGAACATCAAGATTAACAAAGAACCCCTAATCCAAACCCATAAACGAATTACTCCCGCATGATGGGTGTAAACAAAGCAAAGCAAGAATAAATAACCATAAACATCATAAGAAATAAAAGGGAAGAGAAACTTATCTGATAAACAACAAATCCAACTTCAATCCAAGATTCCAAGCTTGAAATAAAATAATCTAATATCAAACTAGTCTAAACTATGCTGGGGAAAATATAAACTAAAAACTAGGGTTCAGAACTCTGTAAGGGAACCTCCTTCAATTGTAGAGAATAGGTCAAATATCTATGAGGTAGATGGGCCTTGGCCCATTAGGCAACTTCCAATTCTTTTCCCAATTGTATTCTTCCTTGTAATTCCTTTTTCTTCCAGAACTTGTCCAAAATGTTCCAATATTCTTCCTTTGTTGTTCATTGTAAATAAGTCAGCACTTGGACAATATAACACACAAACAATTCCAATTTCACTAGGATACAGAAAATAACCTTCAAAACAACTAGAATAAGGGGTGAATAAATGTACAAAATAGCATCTATCAAGCTCCATGCTGCCATCCACATAATATGATATGGTACGCTCTATGTTACCAATTGTATTGCAATGCAAGCTCTGGCTGACACCTAAATTAATTATATGGTAAGCTCCGAGCTACCTCTTACAACAACAGTCACAACGAATAAGTTTGGTGTTGGTCACAATAAATTAAAGGAAGATAGAAATTTCCGAAACTATATTCAATTTTAATTTTATATTTAAACCAATACAAGTGGCATGACTCACTGTTATTTAGCATGTAGCGAACAACCTTCGTGAACTCCTAGATGCTCCGAGCACCTAACCATGACTTTCATATGATCTTCAATGCTCCGAGTAGGAAAGGTCAAAACTTTAGTGCCCCGTGCACAAACATATAGTCCAAACTACACGTGTCACACTCCAAGTGTTGTTATATGTAGTTTGGTTCAACGTGTAGCGATGTTCTACTTTCATATGCCAACAAATAATTGCGACTAGTAAAGTGGGGGACTCATGATGAAATAATATAATATGCCTTCTTATTATTAATATCATGGTTGTAAAAATCGCTATAGGACGCCTAGCCGGGGATTAATCGGTGCCTAGGCGCCCATGTAGTTTTAATTTTATTTTATATATTTTAAAAATTTATTTAAGTACTTTTAATTTTTTTAAAGATTAATAATTAGAAATCATATAATACTTTAATATTTAATACTAAAATATTAAATATTAACCTTAAAAAATCTAGAGTTTGTACAATTTAGGGTTATTTCGCTCAAAACGATGTTATTTTGAGTGAAACAACCCATTAAAGAAAAATAGAAACAATAGTTAATCGGCCGACTATGCGGCTTAGTCGGTACCTAGGAGGTCTAGTCGGCGCCTAGGAAGCCTAGGCGGCCAGCGCCTAAGCGGCCTAGGAGGTGCTTAGGCGGTCGCTAGCCGGCCAGCCGCCTAGACCACCATTTAAGGTGATACGCTAGGCGGTCGACCAGCGCCTAGCGCATAAGCGGGGATTAATCGGCATTTAGGCGGGATTTTTGCAAGATTAATATTATTATTTATAATAATAACAAAACAAGAAGGGGTCCAACCAAAAAAATAGGGAAGTCTATGGGAAATTGCAACTGCACAGAAATAATATTATATAAAGGCTCCAGATCAAATAAAGAGGCTCATATTCAATCCTATATAGCCTCTCTCCTATGTACCTTACTTCTCCCTTTCATTCCATAGCCATGGCCTTTGTACATGTACCTGCAACAAATATAGTGGACTTTGGTTTGACTTAACTAGCCTAAAAAGGCCCGTGATTTTCACCGTTTTGATTTCCCTGTGTCAACTTATTTATCATCTTATATTTTATTATGGAGAAATTAATTTTCTCTATCAATTTGTATTGAGTTTTTTGGTACAAATTATGAATCGAATTTACTATTTTAAAAAAAATGGAGATATCATGTTGATTTTTAGTAAAATGCATGAACGTGGTATCATCTTTATTTTTTTTTTAATGATACGAAGTTGATGTTTCCTAAAAATCGAAGTCATATCTCTTTATTAAAAATTTAAAATTAGGATACGACGTCGGGGTTTAAGAATAACTAGTGTTGTATCTCATTGTTAAAAAAATTGGAAATGATACGATGCCCATTTTCATAAAAATCGACGTTGTATCCCTTTAATTTTTTTTTTAATAAATGATACGACGTTGGATTTTTATAAATAACTAATGCTATTTCATTATTTTTAAAAAAATGACATACGATGTCAGCTTTGAAAAATGGATGCCGTATCATTTATTTACTTCTACGGTGAGATCTACTACGCAATATAACCAACATTGTAACTTAAAAATTAATAACATAGGTTAAAAGATTTTTTTGTGGTAGTCTCTATTAAAATATTATTTAGTGCATGAGTATTTTAATACTTTTAATGCTTCTTCTTTACTTATAATTTTCTTTAGTTTCAATACTTCATTTGTAAAATAAAAAACTTGATTTTAATAGGTTTGTGTAGGAAAAATTGGGATGATGTACCATAAATTGGGATGATGTACCATAATTGAGGAGGTTGTCAACTTTCTATTTTGCAGATGAAATACCAATTTATTGAAAAAGTTATAAAGATCATACTAAAGATAATACAATTTTAAAATATGATATATTAAGTGTTGACATTAACAATAACAAGAAACAATAATAATGTTAGATAAGTAAAGAAGACAAGATCTACGTGGTTTGGCAATGTGCCTATGCCCATCGGAGAGAAATTATTCTTTTATTAGTTGCAATGGTGATGGTGGTGATACAACACCTAGGGATACAACCAATGTACTTAAAAGGCATTTATCTCTATACAATGGGTCCGACTCAATATCCTCCACTCATATTCCTTATACAAGACAGACTCATATACCTGAGACAAATTCCTATAATTCCTTGTATGAGACAAACTCAACAATCCCCACCTTGGCGAATAAGCCCTTTGAAAAAAAAACAATTCAACACGCGAATGTGCCCTTTAGGAGAAAACAGGTTTCTCACATATACACATGGGTCAGAACAACCATACTTATCCCTATTGGCCAACCACATGCACCACACACCATCTAGCGTTCCCCCGATGCATATATATATGCTCACGAATTGCTTTATCTCAAGCCGTTCACCCTTATCTAGTTGCATGCACCACGCAACATCAAACATTTCCCAGTGCATGTACACAAACTACTTCATCCCAAGTCGTTCGCCCTAAGTCGTCGACCTTCCATACCGGGCACGACTCATGCTAGGTCCTCACTCCACCTATCACCCGTGCTGCCCATCGCTACAACAACCCCTCAACCAAATAGTTCAGTGGTCTATTTGTACCTTTTCCCTTTTTTTATATGAGACAAACTTTGAGACAAATTCATATTTCTTATATGAGACAAACTCTACATTAAGTAAAATTTAAATAGAATTTAATAGTTTAAAAGTACATATACTTGTCATTAGACGAGGAGCCAACTTTGATTTTGGATTGCTGGTAATATGTGGTCACTATCTTCAAGCACGTACGTTCATCATCATGATCATGTTTATTTGAATTCAAAATTCGTTTATTTGAATTCAAAATGCATTTTATAGTATACGACAAACATGCGATGGCTTTTTTTTTTTTTCTTTTTTTTTTTTTTTGGAAACCACATGCGACGACTTTTAACATTCGTAAAGAAACAAAATATTTGAAAAGAACAGTCATAGAAGTATTGATATGCGAAGCACCTTGTGCTCAAATGGCAGAGTAGTTACTCTTATATATGGGAGGTCATAAGTTCTCGTTTCAGTGGAAGCAATACTGACTCTTTGTGCATAGGTTGAGAAAGTATGTTTAAACAGATACAACAATTTAATAGAGTTAGTTGTATTAAAAAAAGGGTTAATCACCTATTTGGTCCCTCAATTATTCGCGAACTGTCAATGTTGTCCCTTAATCCCGTAATCATCGATTTAACCCCTGGAATAAAATGAGATGCGTCAACTTAACCCTTCCGGCCGATTTCCGTCCAATTGCCGGTGAGGAGCTCGATTTAGCAAGGGCAAACTGGACATTTCATATGTTAAATCCCAATTCTCACTATTATTACGTTTGACATAACAATTGACGAAGGAGTTCGACGGAGAGCAGTAAAATCCCTAGCTTCGCAAATCCTAAATCGACGAATAATCCGAGGCGACTTTACCATTGACGAAGGAGTTCGACGGAGAAGAGTAAAATCCCTAGCTTAGCAAATCCTAAATCGACGAACAATCTGAGTCGACTTTACCATTGACGAAGGAGTTCGACTTCCGAAGAGTAAAATCCCTAACTTAGCAAATCCTGAATCCAAGGCATTGAAGACTTAGGATCAACACCATGACCAGCCGGAGGATTAATGGGTGTGCTGGGACGCCAAGTTGTAAGTTTGCGTAGCTATGTATTAGGGATTTTTGCTGCTTTACCTTTGCTTTTCTGATTCGTTAAGCTTTTTTGGTGTGTGGGTGATTTACTGCTTTTAAGGATGTTTGTTGTGCTTTTATGAATTCAGTAGGTCCACTAGTGTGCAGTATTTGTGTGGGGGACCAGTGATGCATGCTTTATGAATACATATCCTATTCTGAATGTAGTTGGGGTTGGGGTCCAAATTCTGAATTTGTCTAAGTATACATATTTGAAAGGTGGGGACCATATGCTTAATGTTTGCTTGTTGTTTGTTGTTTTCCAGAAAATTAATGATGTTGAATAGTATATTTCCAGCAAGTTAATGTAGTTGGGGGTGGGGTCCAAGTGGTTGTGTTTTTTTGCTTTTATGTCTGTGAATGTTTTGCTTTTAAGTGTATTTTGAATAGTATATTTTTCTTTGTCTAGATGTTGGTGAGGAAGACTCAGTGTTTACCATAAAAATGCATATTGGTGGGGATTTGGTAATGAGACCTAGGCTTAGTTATAAAAATGGTATAGTGGAGTATTTTGACCATTTTAATTGTGATGAAGGCAGCATTTTAGATTTGAGGAGGATGGTCAAACAACTTAGGTTTTGTGACAAAAAAGTCCAGTTTTGGTATAAGTATGGGAACACAAGGAAACCTAAAGTGATGAAACTAAGTAGTGATGCTGATATTATAGGGCTGATAACTGACATTCCAAAGAACAAAGAATTGGACATTTATGTAGAACACCATTATGATGATCAATGGGACTATGAGGTAGAAATTGATAGGGATAAGCCAGTTCAAACCATGTGTGAGAAGATAAGAATATATCTGATGACTAGGATGCAAAAGAATAGGGACAAAATGAGGAATTATTCATCCATGGTGTGTCCAAGAATTCTGAAATTGATTGAGGAAGGCAAAGATAAGTGTGCTAGATTCACTGCCTACAAAGCTGTTGATGATATTTATCAAGTAGATGATGACAAGTTCAAGCCTTTCAAGGTAGATTTAAGCAAGAGGGAGTGTAGTTGCAGGAGATGGGACCTCGCTAGCATCCCTTGTTCACATGCCATTGCAGCTATAAGGAAAAAGGGTGATCTTCCAGAGCTTTATGTTCATCAGTGTTATTCTGTGGAGCAGTATTTGAGAGCTTATGGCCCTGCAATCTTGCCTATTAGAGCTGAAGAGTTATGGCACAAAACAGAGTTTCCCCCTCCATTGCCACCAAAGTATAAGGCACAACCTGGGAGGCAAAAAAAAGAAGAGAAAAGTTGATCCAATTGTTGAAAAACCTGATCAGACAAAGCTTGGAAAGAAAGGTGAAAACAAAATGTAGACTCTGTGGCATGAAAGGTAATAATAGAACAACTTGCAAGGGAAAATGACAAGAGGTAAACAAAAAACTATGTGGCATGTAACTTTATTAAACATACTGTGATTATATATTAATGCTTATCTAATCTGCTTTGTAGGTTCAACAACCACATTCCCATGTGCCACAAGAACCAGTCTCTGATCAGGTAGAAGAAAACCATGAAGTTGTAGGGCAATTTGAAGATGTGGTAGTTGAGACACAAGTTCCTGACTTTGTGTTAAATGAAATGGTAAGTGCACTTTGACTTCAATCCTTCAAGTTTTGATTCTTTTAGCTAATCTGTACTTTTTTTCAGGAAGAAATGTCATCACAACCATCTTAAAGCACTGGTGGAGCCAATGCAATCCGAACTATTTCAGATTTTATTGCTAGGCTGCTAATGAACCAACATCTACGACGAAGAAATATATAACAGTTGGAGGCATAAGATACTCATATTCTGAAGCATATTTGATAAGGAAGTGATGAAGTAGTATGTTATGTGCACTGTACTGGTTACTTAGTCTGAAGCATAAGTATTTTGGATGACAATGATTTGAAAATGTATTAGCATAAGTAGTCTGTTGGTAGGGTGATGTAATGTAATAGCACACTGTTTTGGATGACAATGCTTTGACAATGTTTTGGTAAACTCTTGGTCACAAGTTAGGCAATTCTGTAAATGTGACCATTTTGGCATTCTAACAATTAGCAGACTTCTGTAACCATTTTGGAATTTAATGAAAGCTTCTATTTCCATTTTGGTATTCATTTGACATTTTGGTATTTAGCAGACTATCCTAGTATGTGCAAATAGCCATTCATAGTAGACACAATAGTCTTCTCACTGCAGCCAATTGTAACCATAAATGTGAGCAACCAAGCTTCTCATTCAAATTGAAACACTACATACACTGATACACTGATACATTTCTCATAAACACTACTCTAATTTAGCTGCAATATCCCTACAGTTGATGAACCAGTTCTCATACAAACACTTATAACAAACATTGCAATTACAATTCCAAATCCAAATCCAAAAAAAAAAATTCATCTTCGACTCCCAACTCTTCTTATGAATTTCAAGATTTTTTTTCTCAACTGTCAAATTCAGCTTCTCAATCTCCTTTTCATAGTTATTTGCCCTCTTCAACAACCCTATAATCACCTTTGCTACGCGTTCGGATACATCGTAATCCATCCATTCAAAATACCGGCAGCTCTCGTTTCCCTGACCATTCACCATTCACAAATTCGAATTACAAAACAACAAATAAATACCCTAATACTTCCCCAGAAATTTACACTTACCCCGTATCTTGGACATGCCCTATATCTCTTCCCTGGGTTAGCATAACTCCATGACATTTTCAATGGAGCTAAATATTCGCACCTACATCGCACATCATCCATGAATTCCGCTGAAGATGTATTGTTGGAAGACATTTTCGTTTTTCTTTCTTCGGTTTTTCTTTCTTCGCTTGGAGCTGCTCTAGGGTTCTTGCGCCGAGTGGAATGAAGAGGGCAAGGGATATACGTAATAATAGGGAATTGGATTTTAATTATGAAATGACCAGTTTGCCCTTGCTAAATCGAGCTCCTCACCGGCAATTAGACGGAAATCGGCTGGAAGGGTTAAGTTGACGCATCTCATTTTATTCCAGGGGTTAAATCGATGATTACGGGATTAAGGGACAACATTGACAGTTCGCGAATAATTGAGGGACCAAATAGGTGATTTCCCCTTAAAAAAAAGTATTGATATAATGACAGGAATAACCTCTTTAAACTTAATAAATAAAAATCGATGCGAATGGGATACTCATCATACGGTGCTGAAGAGAGGAGGCAAAGGGGATTAATGGATTGTGCCATAAATGTGTGATGTGTACTGTAATAATGCATGCGCGCGTATAGGGATATGGGTGATCATTATTTATTCCAAGGGTGAATTGACAGAGATATATGATGTGGAAGAAGATGCATAAATGGCTAATGAAAGCTAGTAAATTATTGACATGGTCGATTCGTTTTAATGTTTTAAATATAATTTTTTTGCTTCGCGTACATGTTAGAATAATGAATATATATGCTGGGTAAGATAATATATTTTATGAGTTAGAATACTATACTTTATGTGTTAGAATAATGTATTTTATGTGTTACAATAATGTATTTTATACGCGTTATTAGAATAATAAATTTTTTTGGATAAGATAATTTATTTTATGAGTTCGATTACTGTATTTTATTAGTTAGAATAATGTATTTTATAAGTTAGAATAATGTATAATGTACTTCATGTATTAAAATAATATATTTTATGAGTTAGAATAACGTATTTTATGGCTATGTTTCGCAAATATAGCTGAAAAGGTAGTTAAAAACTGAAAAACTGAAATTGACGCCTAAGCCACGTACTTAGTGCATATAGAAGTGATCTTGACGTTTGAATGTAATTGCTAGGTTTGACAAAATCACTCTAACAGTTTAATCAACCAAACAACTCTAAGAACAGTTTTCGGACTGGTTCAATTTGCAGTTCAGAGACCTAATTGTCAGAAATTAAACATGCATAAGAAACAGTAAAGTCACAGGCAATTTGGTAACCCAGTTCGGAAACACCGTTCCTACATCTGGGGGGCTTCACTCTGGTTGTCCAACTCTTCATTGAACCAATATGAAAAAAGAAATGTACCAACAATACAATTGAGTCCACACGGCAAACTCTTGGATCTTCGTCAAATCTTCATCCTTCGAATTCTGCCTTGAAGAGTTGTTAAGTATGCGACCTCCTGATCTCTTTGTGTTGAGGCTCCCCCTCAACAGCAGCACGACGTACTTGACCAGAGTGAGTTTATGCCCATCTTCTCGTAATGCCTAGACCGGCTTTATCTTTTGAGGGTTTCTGCATATTTACCATTATTTTGGATGAATGAGTAAACGTGGTCATTACTTCCCTTAGGTTGTGTTCTCTCACTTCTCTTGAAAGAGAAATAATTTTAGCCTTCAATTCTTTCAGCTCGGATAGATCATTTTGCAATTTATCATTTATTTCATCTTTTTCAAAAATCAAAAATTTATTGCGCTATTCAAGTTGAGAGTAAGTGTTCATTACGGTTTGACAAACGGACTCTTGCAAAAATGAAGAATTCACAGATTTAAAAGTTATCGAATTTACCTCATCTTCCTGTATTTCATGCGCCATTAAGCATAAATCTTGATAGGATGAACTACTTGAAGTATCCATGCAGAATAATACATTGTCATCCTTTGAGGTGTCACTTTCTCCACTAGATGACTCATTAGAATCACTAGTCTCAAGTGGGTCACTAATTAATGCTTTTCAAAAAAATAATTAATGTTTTTCTTTTGTCTTTTTTGAATCTTCTTTCCTTTGTCTAGGTGTCTTCCTGAGCATTATCAAACTGATTTTTGCTCACTTTTGGATAACGACATTCTACCATAAAGTGTCCAGGCATTCTACAATTGTAGCACAAATTTGCATTGCCTTCTGGACTTTCCTTTTTTGACCTTCTGGGTGTATTGGCTTGAGGAAAATTCTTGGCAACGTTATTCCTCATGAACTTCTTAAATTTTCTAACAAACAACGCAAAACTTTTGTCAGATAAAAATTCACTATTATCTACTGACCTTGACGTAGACGGTTGTTCGGTGACAAGCTAAGAGCGGTGTTTCTTTCTTCGCGTTCTTCCTCCTTTCTTGTTTTCATCTCGAATTCATAAGCTTTTAGATCACTAAAAAGCTTATCGATTGAAAGCGTTTTAAGATCTCTGTGGTCTCGCATAGCCGTGACCTTCATGTCCCAGCTTGGCGGTAATCCACGTAAGATTTTGAGTAATATCTCCTTCTGATTAATCTTTTTATCGAGATCATTTATTTCTCCCAAGATTTTAACAAATCTTGCTTCCATTTCTGTGATAGTCTCACCACTTAGCATTTTGAAATCCTCAAATTTCTTTAATGCTATTGTGAACTTATTATCCTTTTCTTGCTCGTTTCCTTCGCCTTTTTTGACAAGAGCTTCCCAAACTTCTTTTGTCGTTTTGCATTTTCGGACCTTTGGGAAGGTTGTATCGTCGATAGCTTTGAACAAAATTTCCTTGACAATATTGTCCAAGTTATTTCGTGTTCTATCTTTAGGACCCCTTTCCTCTTTGGGTTTAGGAATATATTGCGATGTGGTGCTCGTCTGTTCGGTTGCGGTATTAACTTTTAAGATTTTGATCGGATCATTGGTGATAACTTCCCACATCTCATCATGTAGTGCTGATAAATGGACCTGCATACGTATTTTCCAATCATCAAATTTATTTTGGATTGCTGGTAATATGTGGTCACTATCTTCAAGCACGTACGTTCATCATCATGATCATGTTTATTTGAATTCAAAATGCATTTTATAGTATATGAAAAACATGCTGACTTTTTTTTTTTGTTTTTGTTTTTTTTTGTTTTAAACCACATGCGACGGCTTTTAACATACTTAAAGAAACAAAATATTTGAAAAGAACAGTCAAGTATTGATATGCCAAGCACCTTGTGCTCAAATGGTAGAGTAGTGACTCTCATATATGGGAGGTCATGAGTTCTCGTTTCAGTGGAGGCGATACTGACTCTTTGTGCTTCAATAGGTTGAGAAAGTATGTTTGAACAGATACAACAATCTAATCGAGTTAGTTGTATTAAAAAAAAGTATTGATATAATGACACGAATAACCTCTTTTAACTTAAATAAAAATCGATGCGAATGGGATACTCATCATACGGTGCTGAAGAGAGGAGGCAAAGGGGGTTAATGGATTGCGCCATAAATGTGTGATGAGTAATGCATGCGCGCATATAGGGATATGGGTGATAATTATTTATTTCAAGGGTGATGAATTGACAAAGATATATGATGTGGAAGAAGATGCATAAACGGCTAATGAAAGCTAGTAAATTATTGACATGGTCGAAAACGTTTTCGTTTGAATGTTTTAAATATAATTTTTTTGATTCGCGTACATGTTAGAATAATGAATATGCTGGGTAAGATAATATATTTTATGAGTTAGAATAATGTATTTTATGTGTTACAATAATGTATTTTATACGCGTTAGAATAATAAATTTTTTTGGATAAGATAATTTATTTTATGAGTTAGATTACTGTACTTTATTAGTTAGAATAATGTATTTTATAAGTTAGAATAATGTATAATGTACTTCATGTATTAAAATAATATATTTTATGAGTTACAATAATGTATTTTATGACTATGTTTCGCAAATCTAGCTAAAAAGGTAGTTAAAAATTGAAAAACTGAAATTGACGCTTAAGCCACGTACTTAGTGCATATAGATGTGATCTTGACGTTTGAACGTAATTGCTAGGTTTGACAAAATCACTCTAAAAGTTTAATCAACTAGACAACTCTAAGAATAGTTTTTGGACTGGTTCACTTTGCAGTTCAGATACCTAATTGCCAGAAATTAAACATTCACAAGAAAAAATAAAGACACAGGCAATTTGGTAACCTAGTTCGGAAACACCGTTCCTACATCTGGGGAGGCTTCACTCTGGTTGCCCAACTCTTCATTGAACCAATATGAAAAAGAAGTGTACCAACAATCCAATTGAGTCCACACGGCAAACTCTTGGATCTTCGTCAAATCTTTATCTTTCGAGTTCTGCCTTGAACAGTTGTCAAGTATGCGACCTCCTGATCTCTTTGTGTTGAGGCTCCCCCTCAACAGCAGCACGCCGTACTTGACCAGAGTGAGTTCATGCTCATCTTCTCGTAATGAGAGTTTTGATCTTGAACAAATGTAGGCTTTGTCAAGATATCTTTTAAGCTCAATCAGAGTAATGCTCTGTGGATGAATCTCTGTAATCTCAACAACCCCATTGATGGAGATGACCTTTATATTTATAGCTGCTGGAATCTTGATGCAGTTGTAACTGAATAACCGCTTCTGAACTAACTTGACTGTACTAGTGTAATTCCTAGTTCAGAGTAAGGTCTTCATTATCTTCAAGTGTTCAGGCTTCGAGTCGTCTGAACCATCTGCTGCACTAGTACATACTCTATCTATGCTAAGTACAATTAGGACTTGAACTCCTTAAATTGAACTATCTTTTGATATATAAGTAGAGTATTTGATTTGCACGAAACTTAAAACAACCAGGGAGTTCTTTCCAAGAACCACTTTTTTAAGATAAAAATACTTTTTTTTTTTTAACAATCTCCTCCTTTGTGTAAGTTTCCTGGCAATACATAGTCTACTTAGAACAATAACTTCTAACACAAAAAGATAGTTCAGGAACCAAAATACTGAATTTTAACCATAACAAAGCGTTCATTTCAGCAAAACGACTAGACCCTTTTACAAAAACAAAGTACCACAAATTTATTACAGCTTGTTAGGAATAAAATTGTAATAGTTTTGATGAGCTAATTTGTAATTTTAGAAATCCCCTATTTTATTTTTAAAGTGTAGCTAGTTGACCCGAAAGTCAAAATTGTGACATAAAATGGTACGAATTATTGTGTTATAGATTCCACTACATTTGTAAGTCGTTTGCTTCGATTAGAATAGATGAGTATAAGTGATGGAATGGATAAGACTTAGATTAATTTTCCTAGAAGGCTTGAGTTCAAATCCCATGAGCAACATTTTGAGACTAAGAAGGAAAGCTACTTTTTGAAGCAAGTCTTGGTCAAAGGGGAGGGAGTTTGGAGAGACTTACGCTACACAAAGCAAAAAGGAATAAATACTTTATATTAACTAATGAGTTAATATGGGGCATTGGTTAGACACTTGAGCATAAAACCTACTAGTTTAGTGTTTGAATTCCATTAGTAATATTTTGGTCTTCTTAGACTATGTTTGGGAGCTAGTTGGCACGAGCAAGTCTTGGTCAATTGAGCTAGTCAAGTCAATGTGGAGCACAAAACCCATGGAGCTAGTCAAAAGTCAACAAAATCCATGGAGCAACTTTGGGTGGGATTTTACAAGGCTTTGATGCTTAGACCTCACTTACCGAACCCATGGTTGAAAAAATCGCTAGGCGCTCGGGGAGCGCCTAGGACGCCTAGCCGGGGATTAATCGGCGCCTAGGCGCTCGTGTATTTTTTTTTTTAAATTTTTTTAAAGTATTTTTAATTTTTTAAAGAGTAATAATTATAAATTATATAATACTTTAATAGTTAATACTAAAATATTAAATATTAACCTAAAAAATATCTAAAGTGTGTACAGTTTAGGATTATTTCACTCAAAACGATGTTGTTTTAAGTGAAATAACCCATTAAAAAAAAGAACAATAGTTAATCGACTGACTAGAAGGCCTAGTCGGTGCCTAGTCGGTCAGCGCCTAAGCGGCTTAGGCGGAGTTTAGGCGACCTAGGCGGTTGCCTAGCCGGCCAGCCGCCTAGACCACCATTTAATGTGATACGCTAGACGGTCGACCAGTGCCTAGCGCCTAGGCGGGGATTAATCGGCGCCTAGGCGGGATTTTTGCAACACTAACCGAACCAGATAAATTTGAAGATGGTGATTTTATGAAGATTATTGTTTATACTCAAGCAAGAATCACTCGAAAAATATTTTGAAATATCAACTTGCCAAGATTAAATCAAGAATGCAACAAAGTCAAGAATGTCAAGCTCTGAAGGATACAAAGTCCATAATATCAAGCTGTGAAGGCAACAAAGTCAAAAATTAAAGGCTACAAGTTTCAAGGATCAATCAAGCCAAATTAGAAGACTTTGTGAGCAATTTGCAGAGGTAATTTTTCAAAAATTACCAGAGGCATTAAGTGTTGCAGATCAAAATTGGAGATGCTATCAGACCAAATCGGCAAAGTTATCAGATCAACGATATGGTCATTAAATGAAGAGGTATGACCATCAAATCAAATTGGCATATCCAATCAGATCAAGTGAACGTTCAAATAATTCTTTGAATTATAAAAAGTCCAAGAAGATTTGAAGACAAGCACGGACAGATAAGAGACGACAGTGATTACGATCAAAATACAAAAGTGCTGAGATATTGAACTATACACGAGAGAAATTCAAGTCTTAGAAAAGAAATATTTATTTCTTATAAAACATCTCTATTGAGTGTAGAAAGAGGGAGAGTAGCAAAGAGTTGTGAAATTCTTGGTTGAGTGTAGCTGTGTGTGAGACATTCGGGGGAACTGTGCAAGACACTTGGTTGGAGCATAGCTTTGTGCGAGGCGCTCGAGAGCTTAGCTTTGTGCAAGGAGCTCGTGTTGAGTGTAGCTGTGTGCAAGACACTCGAGAAGTGCTTGTGTAGCACTGGTGATTCACTATTTGTATCTGGGTGAATGAGATAGTGGAATTCTCTCCTTGAAATAAAAG
>NXFB01000121.1:22081-43302 GCA_002525835.2 Ipomoea batatas
CGGAATGTGCATTTTAATTAAACACTGTGTGCATTTACAGAATAACAGATAACATATACAATGCTGCCCAATGCACAGAAGTGAACAAAAAAGGGAAAAAAAATAAAACACAACTACAACATTAAGAAAGCAACGGATTCCAATTACCGATCTAACCCAGAAAACTAGTATTAAAAAAAACAGAGACCCAAAAATAAACGGGAAGATAGAGAACTCAACACCATTGTCCAACACCTCCCCCAACCTATTATTTGAATTTGTGCTACGACGAACATCAAACACAACAGTAAAAGCATACCTGAGATAGAACTCAACACCACCATCCACCCTGCGAAACCTCTGACTAATAAATTGCTTGATCGCACTGTCACGCATTAGTGTCCAATACTTCATTTACCACGGAGAAATATTCATGACACACTCACAAACAAGAGTCATCTGTAGAATCTTCATCAACACAAAAAGATGTTGCCACATGGTAATGGGAAAATGAAAACACACCAACTAAACTAATTAAAACTTTAGAAACATTATAAATGCACAACAGATGTGTGCATTCTAGTTGACAAGTTCTTGCGCTGACCAACTAATCTATAAGAATAAACAATGTTGTCCAAAAAACACATAAAAGAACAAAAAAAACAACAAATAACACAACTTGGAGATTACAAGAAAATAAATTCACGTACCCCACTAAAGAATAATATAGGAACATTACAAACACACAGCTGAAGTGTGCATTCAAGTTCGCAACTATGAGCACTGTCTATCTAACAGAGTTGAACAAACAATGATGTCTAAAAATCAACAGAAATGAACAAAAATTAGAACAAAAAGTTACACAACCTGAAAAATATACAAAAAATAAGTTCACCCCCAAACTGCCCTACAAATAATAAATAATATGAAAAAAACCAAAAAGTAACGGTAATGAAGATGGTAGGACACATGTGCACATGACAAGATACACACATGCACACGGCAGTATACAACACACACTGGCGAAACAAAAACAAAGATTACTCCAAGGTGAAAAATTAGGAAAAAAACAACAATGTTAACAAATGTGAGACCACCACCATTAACAACCAAAAGATTACAACGAACAATGATACCCCTTCCCCCTCCCCTCGTCATAAATAAAGAACATAAAAAAAATAGTGATGCACGGACACACCACAAAATAATAAAACGGTATGCAGTACAAAACCAGCAAAAAAAACATAGGAAGCCATACCTTCATTAAAGCAATACATGCTTCGACAAAAGGAGAAGAATGCCGACTGAAAATGATAGACAACACGTTCAACGAAGAAGAACAATTGTGACTTACGTAGACATATTACAAGATAATTTACCTTTTTATGAATCATCTAATCAATGTAATATAGAAGTTTCTATTATGTGTCAACGTACTCAAATTATTTTAGAAAAGCTTGAAATTAATCTAGCTAAAAGAAAAAATATTTATAAACATCATATCAATATAGAATATGCGTGATTTACAATTTATTTTTTATTCAAACTATTTTATCCAATTAATTATGTTTTATAATTTGTTATGAATATTTTTATCACGTTTAGAAGTATTTTGATTTCTCGTCCTAGTCAAAAAGATTTTTATCTTCAACTCTATTTGTAAGTTTTGTTTTATAAAATTTAATTAATAATTAATTTATTATTTATTATGATATCAATATTATTGTTTGTAAGCTTATTTGATTTTAAATTGTTTATTCATTTTTATAAACTATTATTATTTATTTATGAAGCCACTAATACGGTTATTAATTATTTTAAATTTCTTTTCATGATTATTATTGTGCATTTAAAATTGTTAAAAAATTTGTGAATCTTATTTCAATTTACTTGACATTCTTATTGTTTCCTTATATGTAATTTAAATTGTAGGTATGAAAATATATGTTAACATAAGATAGAGGCCTATTTTTTTTACATGCCTCGGGCATATAAAATAATAGGATCGGGTCTGAAAAAACTCATACCTTTAAATGTCATTTTACATGTAAACAACTATCAGCTAATTTACCAACCACCTTTCTACAACCAGCTAATGTTATCAGCTGATCAAACCCGCTAACCCAATTGTCCGCTAACTGCTATCAGCTAACTACTATTTGTAAAATATCCCCAAAGTCATGAGACTAAAATGTAAAATTTGATTTCCATGCTTCATCAAAGAAATTGTAGGTGTTCTTCAATTTTTAAGGAATGGGGTAAAATGTAAGTTTAATTTCTCAAATATTGCCTTTTATAAAATTAAATAACTACTTTTTAAATTTTGAATTAATATTAATATCAAAATAAATTTTTATTATCCAATAAGAAATTAAAGGACACATTCATTTCTATCAACCGATCAAAATGTGTTTTAGAGACATCTTTTTACTACAAATACAATAGATACTCTTTGGAGAAACAAAAATTCTTTCTCTTAAAAACCAGGCAGTAACACCACTAGCATTTATTTACAACCAACATTTTTTTTTTTAAATGGGAGTAAAAAACTAAAGAAGCAAAGAACATATATGTATAAAGATGCATGATGAGAAGAGGAAGAAAAAGATGATCGAAAGCATACCCATCATATCCATCCTTCAGATGATACCCTGAAAGACTGCATCTGCAAGCCTCTGTCAACGCATCCCTCCACCTTTTCACCTTCCCCGTAACATTCTTGTAATCTTCTTCATGTTTTGCAAATGATTCAGCAAAACTTCTTGTTTGATGGCGCACATTTAATTTGTAGGCTCCACATTGTAGAATTTTCTCGTCATACCGTTGTTGGCATTCCATGATTGTTGCAATTTCTTCCAAACATGCATAGTCTTTGAAGAACACAACAATTGCAAATCTTGATTCTTTAATAATTCGTAGCAAGTCCTCAATTTTCTCACCTCTAAAACTCAAGAAAACATCATAATTTATTTTGCGGGGTGATGATTGGGAAGAAGTAGAAGCCATCAAGCTCCACTACATAATCTAAAACAACAACATCCCTTGTCCCTTCAACAAACGAATGGCGCGGTTCAGCTTTGACTCCCCGCCCTGCAAAGAAGTCAATTAGACAATAGAGAAGTTTGAGGTATAATCGCTTTGTAGATCGAGGGATAGCACGGCAGGAAGCAAGAAGAATTGGAGAAGATATAGAAACTACCTTTTTGTGTTTGTCCGTAAAATATCTTACTGAAAAGTTTTGAATTCTTTTTGGACACCACAAAATGAATAGAAGAAGCTTTTGCTCTGCACCCGGGCATCACCCATATGAACAAGAAACTTATAAGAGATTGGGAAGAAAGGAAGAAAGAAACTTATAAGAGGTTTGGGGAGAGACAAACTTATAAGATAACTTGCCTGTATGAACAACATAGTTAATTCATGAATGGTAAATTGGGCAAATTATTGGGTCCACTTGCAAGTTGGACATGGATTCAAAATACACAATTTATATATGGAAAAATTGTAATTTATACCTCACTATAATATGTCAATTATCAACGTTACCCTTGAATTATTAGTGGTGTAAATGTTGTCGCTCAATTTTTAAAACGGTACATATATTGCACTCTCGTAGTGTAAATATTTCCCCTCAATTTTCAATACGGTACATATATTGCCTCGCCCGTATGGTACGGGAGGGGCAATATATGTACCGTTTTGAAAATTGATGAGCAACATTTACACCACTAATAATTCAGGGGTGACATTGATAATTGACATATTGGGGGTGTTTGGCAAACGGCTGATAGCTTATAGCTGATAGCTGGTTGGTTTAGCTAGTAGTTGATGGCTGATTGCGTTAACTGGTTTGACCAGCTGGTTGTATTAGCTGGTTATAAAAAACTGTTTGGTAAATTAGCTGTTTATTAATAGCTGATTGAATGTAAAATGACATTTAAGGGTATTATTATTATTATTTTTATAAAATAACAAACACACCACCCATTTAAAAGTAAATCCCATTGATTTTAAAGGATAAAATAGTCAATATACCATTGTTTCCAACCAGCTAATACAAAAAGCTACATTCATTAGCTTTTCAATTTTCAGCTTATTGACCCAATAAGCCAAGGCCAATAAGCCATTTACCAAACATTTCAAAATAGCTTATTGGTTGGTCAAAAAGCTAAACTTGGTCAAATAAGTTAAAATTTGGCTTATAAGCCAATAACCAAACACCCCCATTATGCAGGGGCATAAATTATAATTTTTCCTTTATATATTGAATGTTCACAATTCAAATTATGAACATTCATAGACATAGGTATAACTATTGGGTAAATTGTGGGTAAGGATATAAGTAGCGGATGTTGGATATATATATATATATATATATATATATATATACTAAATGTGTGTTTGAAGATTTCAAACATGTTACTAAACTTAAATAATATTTGCAAGTTGAAGTTAAATATTCCTTCCGTGTCATTTTATGTTTCCTATTTAGTTAATGAAGCTTTTGGGCTTTGTCTTCCGCTCTCATACAGAATGTATATACGTATGTGATGTATATAAACCATTGACGATCGGATGGTTATGTATGCATGATCCACCAAATTCATATGGAATTTGAATGGTTGGTTTTCACAGTGAAAAAGCACACTGTAGTGCGTGTATATATATATATATATATATTTCCCAAG
This sequence comes from Ipomoea batatas, assembly GCA_002525835.2. Classification (NCBI taxonomy): domain Eukaryota; kingdom Viridiplantae; phylum Streptophyta; class Magnoliopsida; order Solanales; family Convolvulaceae; genus Ipomoea; species Ipomoea batatas. Next base: position 26,749 of record NXFB01000121.1, read on the forward strand.
CACCTTGTGCTCAATTGGCATGTAGTGGCTATCCTTAGATGGGAGGTCATGAGTTCGAGTCTCCCTGATTATTAATAGTTGAGGAAGAAAGGAGGAAGGGAGATGAAACCCCTATTTAATAAGGGTATGGGTTTTGTCATTAATGAGGTATTCCAAACCCATAGTAGCATTCACAAAACTTATCAACCAAACACAAATAATCACTTTCATACCCATTCCTTATGCCTAAACCCCCAACCAAACACACCCTAAACGTTTTGTGGGCACTAAGCGCTAATGTTCACTGAATCACATTGATTTATGCTTTCATTATTTTGCCATGCATTGAAAATGAGGGAATTTTACCCTTTGTAGTTAAGAAAGTATGCTAACTTTGTACAAGTCATCTCAGTCAACCTTTGGAAATTTCATGGGATTCGATCACTTTCAGAAGTTGATGTTGGGCTGTTTTTTTCTTCATAAAAAAGGAAAAAAAGTTAGAAATCAGGCACATAATTAAGGATATAAATAGCGGTTGTTGAATATTTATATAGTAAATGTGTGTTGAGGATTTCAAACATTTTACTAAACTTAAATAATATTTGCAAGTTGAAGTTAAATACTCCCTCTGCTCCATTTTATGATTCCAATTCAGTTAACGAGGTTTGATTAAAATTATTTTTAATTTAATTTTTTATAATATTAAGTTCAGAATTTGTATACAAAATTTATATATTTAGAAACTATACTAGAAGTACTATACTACTATTAAACACAAAAAATTATTCCACAATCGGAGGTGGGCGACGGCGTGGACGTGAGCGACAGGCAGTGGTGGTTTGAAATTTTGGCGTAATATGGTCTGAAATTTGGGGATATCCTACTTTATTAAAAGCCCTACAACGTCGGTTATTTATAGTAACCGACGTTATAGGTTCATAATATATAATACAACGCAATACGACGTCGGCTAAAGTCCTAGCCGATGTCGTATTGCGCCGTGGGCTGAGTGCATTTGTGATACGACGTCGGCTAATCTCCTAGCCGACGTCGTATCAAGGGTCGGCCGGTGTGAGTTTGAGATACGACGTCGGCTAAACACCTAGCCGGCGTCGTATCGCGCAGTAGTTTTAGGGTCAAGCCTTTAACATCGGTTATTACCTAATAACCGACGTTAAAGAGTTTTTTTTTATTTTTAATTAATTAAATAACATATAACGTCGGCTAATTATTTAGTCGACGTTGTATGTGATTTCTGTAGTAGTGAAAAAAAAACAAGGTTAATAAATGTCTAATTAAAAAAATAAAAAAAAAAATAAAAACCTTTGAATTTTAAACTAATGGGAAAGTTGCACTTTTCGTCCCTAAGTTATAAGATAATTATAAAATACGTTCCTAAGTGTTGGTCATGCTCACTTTTCATCTCTAAGTTATCATTGGCGGCGTTGCACTTTTGTCCTTTCGTGCTCACTTTTATCCCTAAGTTATACTAAAATTGTAAATTTCGTACCTAATGTTTTAATAGTAAAGGGACAAAAAAGTGCAACATCAATAATAACTTAGGGATGAAAAGTGGTATGACCAACACTTAAAAGACGAATTCTACAATTACCCTATAACCTAGGGACGAAAAATGCAATTTTCCCTAAACTAGTTCGTAAATAATTTTTTTTATATTGTTTGACTTTTAAATTTTTTCAAAGTCAGCCTAAGAAATTAGAATTGTTTATATGTAGTATTTGGACAAGACCTTAGGTGGTAAGAAATATGTGGAAAATGAATATGGCACGAAGAAAATCAAATGGGAAAAATTGTAATTTATGTACATTCATAATATGCTAATTACCAATATGAATCCTGAATTATTAGTGATTTAAATGTTACCCCTCAATTTTCAAAATATTACATATATTGCCCTAGATCCGTTTTAAAACGACACCATTTTAAACTCCAGGTCCGTGACGGGAGGGGCAATACGTGAATTGTTTTAAAATTGAAGGTCAACATTTACACCTCTAAAAATTCAGGAGTCACATTGATAATTGACATATTATGGAGAAGTCTAAATTACAATGTGTATACTATCTAGTATCTAGAGCTCTATGTTGACACTCTAAGATTTGTTGAGCGAATAAGTCGATATTATCAATATAGGGGTGCACTCTGGTGCGAACTCTCGCCCAGGTAGGAAATGAGAACGCTCCACAGCCGTCCACGTGTCCAGATCAACGAATCAGATGCAATTTTAAAAAAATGACGCGGTGGCATTTTCGTAAATAACTGAAACTTTGGTGCACCTAGTTTCACTTAAAAGTGCACCTAGTTTCACTTACAAGTGCACATATTTTCGCATCTATTCTCACTTACAAATGCAAGTAATTTACCTTATTAATATTCATGCACCTATTTTCGCAAATACTTTCACTTACAAATGCAAGTAATTTACCTTGTTAATATTCATGCACCTGGGTGCAACCTAGGTGCACCTAGTTATAACATTAGGTGCACTTAGTATTGATGTTCACTGTACAATTCACTTTCACCTGTAATACATTTTACTTGCATCTGCAATACATTTTACTTGCACTTGTGCAAGTAATTTATTTTGTTAACATTCATGTACCTGGTTGCAAACTATGTGCACCTAGTTATAGCAATAGGTGCACCTAGTTATAACATTAGCTGCACTTAGTATTGATGCTCATTGTACAATTTATTTGCACTTGTAATATATTTTACTTGCACGTGTGCACCTATTTTCACTTGTAGGTGCAAGTAATTTACCTTGTTAACATTTATGCACCTGGGTGCACTTATGTGCACCTAGTTATAACATGACGTGCACCTAGTTATAACGTTAGTTGCAACTACATTCCGGACACGTGGCGCCCTGTGATTCATTCGCAGTTCTCTCCTGGGCGGCCAGTACGCACCTGAACGCGATCCTATATATATATATATATATATATATAAAGATAACTTGCCTATATAAACAACATAGTTAATTTTTTTTTTGAGTACTACTGAGTCTGTTACAATGTAGTATCTGTTCATAACTACTTTCTCAACCTACTGAAATACAAAGAATCAATATCGCCTCTACTAAGACTCTGTTACATAGTTAATTCATCATGACTGATAAATTGGACAAATTATTCTGTGAATCTGGGTCCACCTTGCAAGATGGACATGAATCCAACATATATAATTTATATACTAAATGTTCACAATTTACATATTAAAATGTTCACAATTTAAATTGTAAACATTCAGTATGTAAATAGACACGGGTCCACCTTGCAAGGTGGACCCCAGTTGTTATATTGTGGATCATAGTCATGGCTGACACTGTAGTTGTGTTGAACTAATATTGCAGTTGTGTTGAAAGGAAACTCTTGTTGCGCGGAACAGAAACCGTTCATCCGTCTGGAACTGCAGTTTGTTAAACTGATACTGCAATTACGTTGAACTGATACTGCAGTTACGCGAAATGGATACCGTTGTTTTCATTAATCAAAACGACGCCGTTTTGATGTCGCGGTCCACAGTATAATTCGCGGGTGGACCCAGGTCCATGGTATAACTATTGGGTAAATTGTGGATAAGGATATAAGTAGCGGTTGTTGGATATTTATATAGTAAATGTGTGTTTGAGGATTTCAAACATGCATTTTACTAAACTTAAATAATATTTTCGAGTTGAAGTTAAATACTCCCTCCGCTCCATTTTATGTTTCCAATTCAGTTAATGATGCTTGACTAAAGTTATTTTTAATTCAATTTTTTATAATATTAAGTTTAGAATTTGTATACAAAATTTATATATTTAGAAACTACACTAGAAGTACTATTAAATACAAAATTAAATTTAAAAATAAGTAAAAAGTACTAAAGAAAATAAACAAAGAAGAAATAGTTTGTTTGACCAATAAATAGTAAATAGGATAAATAAAGTGGACAGAGGAAGTATTATTTTAAGTTTATAGAAATTTTCTTAAATGTTTTTTTTTGAAAATAATTTTTTATTAAATGTTTTTTTTAAAAATGTGACTGCGCTTTCCTGTGCAATTGGTGCGATATGCACCACTAGTGTTAACAAAATACACCACTAATGTTAGAAAAATGCACAACAATATAATGAAAATACACAAAAATACCAAAAAACACTGTATAGTGTATATTTACATACTTGGTGGTGTGTTTTTTGGTAATGCACACTTAATAGTGCATATTTGTGTTGTGCATTTTCTAACATTGAGTTGTGTATATTTGTATACATAGTGGTGTGGTTGCACTGACCGCACGTTAAGGCGCGGCCGCACCTGAACTCTACTATATATATATATATATAATTTTCCATGCGAGATTAATATTAACATTAGTGAGGTAGACGTTTTGTGGGCACTAAACGCTAATCTTCATTGAATCACATTGATTTATGCTTTCATTATTTTGTCATGCATTGAAAATAGGGAATTTTACCCTTTGTAGTTAAGAAACTATGCTAACTTTGTACAAGTCATCTCAGTCAACCTTTGGAAATTTCATGGTATTCGATAACTTTTAGATCAGAAGTTGATGTTGGTTAGGGGTCGTGATGACGATTCCCGCCCCCGAACATTTCTTTCCACTAGATTCGTCGGTGCTGACCTCCCACCATTCACCGGCAGATTTTCACCATGGTCGATCTCCAAGCCTCGGGCGGTGCATTCGACAACGAAATCAGCCAAGGCATGTGCCTTAATCGCCGGTCAGGGCTTGTATTCTATAGCAAATTGCGTCAATAACATCACCCATTTGACCAGCAGACCAGAAGACGTTGAGGTCCGCAATATGGCGCCTATCGGCTGATCTGTAAGCACACAAATGTTCCGACCCTGAAAGTAGGGAGTAAGCCTCTTCGCCGCCGTGACCAGGGCAAACACTACATTCTCAAGTCGAGTATACCGAGTTTCTGGATCTTGTAATGCATGGCTAACATAATAAACAGGTCTTTGCACTCCCTCGCCATCAACTCGACACAATACTACACTGACGGCCCGATTTGATACTGCCATATACACATCGAGGTCTTCTCCGGCTCGAGTTTAGACAAGATGATCGGGGATGCCAGATAGTCCTTGAGATCTTCGAAAGCAGCTCGGCTCTCCTCATCCCACACAAAGCCAGTCAACTCTTTAAGAATTTTGATGAACGGATGGGCTCGGTCGGCTAGTTTGGAGAGGAATCGACTCAATGCCGCCAGCCGACCTGTTAATTGTTGCACTTCTCTAATGATTGTCGGTGGCTGCATGTCGAGGATAGCTTTGATTTTTGCTGGATTCGGCTCTATCCCTCTTTTCGTCATCAAGTATCCAAGGAACTTTCTAGTTTGGATTCAATCTCAAGCGATGGCTTCGCATAATTTCAAAGCACGCTCTGAGATGGTTGGCGTGGTCGGCTCGACTGGAAATTTTAACCAACATGTCGTCGATGTAAGCCTCCATCGACTTTCCTAGTAACTTGCCAAACACCGCGTTGATCATCCTCTGATAGGTGGCTCCGGCGTTCTTCAATCCGAACGGCATTACTGGTAGCAATATAACCCATCGGGAATGGCAAAAGCAGTCTTCTCCTCATCCTGCTCGGACATCATGATCTGATGATATCCCTTGAATGCATCCATAAAACTCATCAGATCCGCCCCAGCCGTCTCATCGACCATCAGGTGTATACTAGGAAGGGGGTAGGGATCCAGAGGGCATGCACGGTTCAGGTCGGTGTAGTCGGTGCACATGTGCCAGGTCGGCGGTTTGGGCACCAGAACCACATTCGCGACCCACTCCGGATATACAACCTCACGAATATGCCCATCCGATAACAACACATTGACCTCTACCCTTACAAACTCCCGTCGATTAGAAGATAAGTGTCTTTTCTTCTGTTTTACTGGTTTTGAGGTCGGGCTGGTAGATAAGTGGTGACAAATGACGACTCTATCAACTCCAAGCATGTATTTTGGCCCCCATGCAAAGATGTCTGCGTATTCAAGCAGCACTGACAAGACCGGTTCGGGCGTGATTCTTCTAACGGGATCTTCTCAATGGCTTCTGAGGGTTCCGACTGTTCCTTCTTATCCTCTTCCTTTCTTCGGGCTATGGTATTGACCCGAGACGTGCTTGTTGTCTGCTTCTAGACTGCACAGACATAACACAACCTGGCAGATCGCAGATCTCCTCGGATGACCCCCACACCTTCTAGAGTGGGGAACTTCATGCACAAATGCGGCATGGAGATGATGGCTCTCATCTGAGCGATCCCTAGTCGGCCTAGGATCACGTTGTGCACGCAAGCTAGATTCACCACTATGAACTCCATTTCAAGCTTCAAAACTTTGGGGTAGGTTCTGACCTCCACGGGGAGTGTTACAACGCCTTCGAGATGAATCATATTGCCTGTAAAGCTCGACAATGGAGTTCGGACAGGCTTTAGGGCAGCGTTTTCCAACTTCATCTTGTGGAAAGCGTCCAGATAAAGGACATTAACACTACTCCCTGTGTCGACCATCACTCTTCTGACCTCAGCTCTGCATATGTCGATGGTGATTACCAAGGCTTCAACCGATTTGTCACCTCCCTGGGGCAAGTCATGGCCAGTGAACGTGATGGGCTTCTCTTTCAGTCGTTTATCCGGTCGGCTCGAATCAACCAAGCATACCGGTAGATCCCGAGACCAGGCTCGACATTTGTCGAGGTTGTCTCCACCCTCTGGGCCGCCAAAGATCACGTGGATCACTTGTTTTGCTCCTGGCGGCGGGGGTTCTCGATCCTAGTCGGGCTCTTTACCCTTGCCCTCCTTGTCGGACTTCTTGAAAAACTTTTTCCATGATCTACGGTTTTTCTTCTTCTTTTCCGCAAATTGGGCCAGATCCCCCGATTTTAATAGGTCTTCTATCAAACCCTTCAGAACATGACATTCCTTGGTTGCATGCCCTCAGTTCCGGTGATAACCACAATACTTATCTTTGTCTAGGCCATCTCTCGTAGGGGCAGGCAACTGAATCATGTGACAAGCTTGAGCGTACTCCAACACCTCGACCACCGGTCGGGTCAAGGGTGTGTAGATGGGGTTTCCGTCTTGGTCTTTTCGCCTTTGGTCGGGAAATCATTTCTGATCTCTTCAGCCTTGACTTGATTCCTGCAATCGCTTGGCGTTGTTCGCTTCCATGGCGGTGGCTTGGTCACCCATCCGCTTAATAGCCTCATCGTATGTATCTGGAGGTCGTACAATGAGGTCTTGATACAGCAGCCCCGCTCGGAGGATGCTAAAAGTAAGTTGATTGCAGTTCGATCGTCCAAAGGCTCGATCTTCGCCATCGCGCTCTTCCATCTTTCCACGAAGGCCGATAAAGGTTCTCCTTCTCTCTGTTTAGCAAATTCTAACTGCTTAAAGTGCTTCCTCGCAGTTTTTGACATGGCGAATCGGGTCATGAACTTCCTTGCCAGATCGGGGAATCCCGATATAGAACTGGACTCTAAGGTTTTGAACCACTCGGTAGCCTTTCCCGTGAGGGTAGAGTAGAAGGCACGGCACATCACAGCGTCCGACACCCCCATCATCAACATATTCCCGTAATAAGAATTTATGTGATCTTCCGGACCCGTTCGTCCATTGTACTCTTTGTTGCTCGGCACTCGGAGGTCAATGGGATAAGGGTAATCCATGATTTCTTGCGTGAAGGGCGTCCTGAGCAAGTTACGAGACTCTCCTTGTTCACGCTTCCATCGGTTAAACTCTACCAGCCTGGTTGAGTATCCCTCGAGCAATACCCGGATAAGGATTGCGCTGATCTCTCCGACGCCTTGATCGGGAAGAACTAGCCTCACTGGAGTCGGCTTCAAGGCTTGCGGGTGAAATGCTTATCGAATGTTGGGCTTCCTCCACTCGTGCAGCTCGGCGTCTCATGGGGGGATCTATTCGATCAAATGCACTTGTGTGAGGTGGATCGGTAGCCATGGGTACCCGAGGCCGTTCTAACACACTCAAACGGGACAAAGCTATTCGCCTAGCAGGTTCTGATCCCGACGGTTGCACGCCTCCCGATCTCCTTTTCGACTGCGCACGTCGTAGCCCTGGGGCCGCCGGCGCGGCAACCTCTACCGTACTAGGCTCAGGAGGAGCTTGCACCGGGAGGACCTGTACAGGCGGGTACATTGGCTGCATTGGCGGAAATGGATAGGTCTGAGCATAGAATATTGGCGAATTAGGCCACCACGGCATCCCCGGGTCCATTGGATACATCGGGTATTGATAAGGGATCTGTTTGGCCAATATCTGAAAAGGGTTGTCTTGCTGAATGACATTCACCGGTTCTGGCGGCGGGACCCCTGCCATGTTGTTAGGCTCCATTCGGGAGCTTAGACGAGACCGTAAATCTTGACTCTCCACCTCCTGCTCGTTGAAGTAATCCATGTATGGATACGTGCACAGACCGGCAGATGTTGTAGTCTGCTTTTACTGCCCGGTCTCCACGGACGGCGCCAAAATGATATTGATAAATACGGAGGCAATACGGAGATAAGAATATAGCGTGAAAAGGTGTGTTATTATAAGGGCGTAAATCTGAAGTGAAATACAGGATTAAGCTCGGGCCGATCTAAGCTAACTCGGGCGTTCGGCAGTGGGCTAACAAAGCTCCGAGGTAATAAGGCTGATCTGTCTCCCGGTTTTCAAAAGTCCCCTCTCTCCTCGATTAATGCGGTATTTATAGGCGCGGAAGGGGACAAGTTCCGCTCCCTCGGCATGACGAACACGTGTCACTCATGCAGCGGACCGACCTTTGGGCAATAAAGCTATCGTACACGTGGCGACCTTGACTTGACCCCTGATAGCTATTGACACGATCGATAGGTCGAAAATGAAGAAGGGATCCACCGACCCCTCTCTACACCTCAAAGGAAAGCTCACGGGTTCGAATCTCCACAACCAACTTGTCGACCCTCACGGGTCGGGTCGGGTCCTAGGGACCATTTGTCCTTGAGGAGGTCTATACGGTTCACCGTACCCATTCTCATACCAAGAGGATATTTCCTATCAATGATAATTATGAAAATTTAAAATTATGACAATATATAGTGAAGATGTTCAGGCTGAAAATTTAAAATTATGACAATAGTGAAGATTCTTCAAGATTGCATCGTTACAAAATGAAATATTCTTATGCTTACAACCAAAATGTTGAAATATAATTGGAATTATTTCACCAAACACACCATTCAACCTTTGAATTGAAAGATATGGTGGAAGTGAGATATCACACATGCTACAAAGTCCGCTACAAAAGTATTGCCAACACACTTTGAAAAACACTGATATCAACACACACCTATACCAACTGCAATTTCAACCACACTCAAAAGCAAAACACCTTGCAAATTCCATAGCAAAAATACTACCACCAAACAGACCTCAAAAGACACTAGCATTACCCTGCAAAACTTACGCCACAAAATGAGTAAAAACAAAGTCAATACCACTCAAATGGCAATGCCCAAAACACTGTATATATAATTGCACATTGATTTGCCTCAACTTCAGATCAGTTTCACAATCTTCTTTACCAGCATTGTGCGCTCTGTTCATACATTAATAATGTTGTTCTTCTGATCTTAATGAATATCCATGAAATTAAAGCATAGGTAGTAATAAACTATAGAAGCAAATGGGGTTTATAAAGGTGAATCAGGCTCTGTTTGGCAGAGCTTATTTAGGAGCTTATACCTTATTTTAAGCCACTAATAAGTTATAAGCTTTGTTTGGTTCTTAAAATAAGTTAGTAGCTTAAAATAAGAGCTTATTTTGAAACGCTACTTTAGATAGCTTTTCAAAAATAAGCTAGTAGCTTCTTATCTTTTTTTTTTTCCATCTTTAACCTTATTATTTTAAAGAAATGACAGCATTTACCCATCTCAATTAAAACCTTTTTGGCTAAACCTTTTTGACTTTTTCTCTTCAATATATTTGGTTGTATTTTCAATTTTACATTTGAGTTTGAACATTGATTTTTGTATGAACTAATCTTATGAATTATAAACATTTTGTTTTACTTTATATGTTTTCAAATATATGCTCTTACTTTATATTTTATTAAAATATATTGATTTCACTATTTTATATTTTAATATATAAACAAACCTATTTAAATTTAAAACTATTTAAATTGTATGAAGATGTCCTTTTTAGTCTTTTTACATTTATCAGCTTATCAAAAAGCTAATTTTACCAAACACTTTTAAGCATAACAGCTAGTTTAACGGCTCTTCAGATTTCAACTTCGAGCTTTTAGCTTTTCAGTTTTCAGCTACCTTTTCAGCTAGGTTTGCCAAACATAGCCTAAATGAACATCATTATCTAAAGTTCTTTGTTTTTTTTTTTTAAACATATAAAGTTCTTTGTTAATTTGTTGTGATTGGACTTTTATTTATCCCTCAATTGCCTTTAAGATATAAATTTAATCAATCTATCTCTTTTAATTTTTACAAATCTAGTATTAGTTTATATAATTGGTAAAAGTAATAAAATTCTCAACAATCTCTTTGAATCATCAATATTTCTAGATGTAAGAAGGTGCTCTTACCTATTGATTATTGAATATGACTTCATCAGATAAATAAGCTGATGGAGCAATATGACATCTCGGTCTTAACCCATATGCATCAAACACTCTAATATTCCCATCTTTAAGAGATGCATATATTAGTTGGCAATTGCAAGAGTATGTAGAAGAAGAGATTGGTGCAGAGAAATAACCATGTGGGATCCACTGAAACAACACATACTCCAAATTCAAACCCGGTATGGTGGTGTTCATTAGCCTATTTCAAAATTTGAGAAAACATGTTCTACCTGGTTTATGCGCTTCATCTTGGATGCATCATATATTGCCAATTGTGATTCAACATGGAACATCACATGTGTGTCACCTGAAGATACTTCACCCGCAGACAACTTGATGCGAATTGATCTTCTCTTTATCCATATACGAGTGTTCCAGCTACAAAGCTGAAAGATAAGAAAAAATAAATAAAAAAAATTGTAATCTTGGTTTCCAGTTAATTTTTTGTTAAAATAAATTTTGGTATGCAGAGTGAATAACATAGAAAACACAAATATTTGGTCAGTTTGTAACCTTCTTGAGGTTTCTACAAAATTCATAAATTTACAATAAAGAAGTTTGTTGTAACGTCCCTAAATGATTAGTCATGGACTCATGGGATGTTCCACTGTACTGGTAATTGAAGGGATCATGCCATACTTAGCTTGTTTATCATTCCTTTGCTAATCGACCTACATATGCTTACCGGGCATCAGCATCCGATGAAACCAGCAATTTAAGGTCTGTAGAGAATGTTAGACCAGTGATAGGTTTCTGATGATGTTCTTCAAGTTCTTTTAATCCCTATATTTAAAAATTAATTAAACTAGTACATGTTAAATTATCATACGCATAAAGCAATAAGATATGATATGTCATAGAGGACGTGACTTACCTCATCTACCCTATCATATATATATATGGTTGATTTCTCCGTACCAATTGCAATAATGTTATCATCATAAGGATCGAAAGCTAAGAAAGTTGATGCAGATGGCAACAACATGATTGTTTTCATCACCTACATCACATGTACATTATAGAAATCATGCACATGATCATTTATAAAGACAAATGAGATAATTAAGAGTTAAACTAGTTTGATCGATAGTCATACCTCACATGTCATGATGTTAAACAATGAAACTATTCCACCACGTACCAACTGACACAACATAAGAGTTATTCTTGGAGAGGTCTATGCAAGTAACTACTTCCTCGAGGTTGACACCTGATTTTGGTTCATTGTTGGGCCATTCCAATAGTTTTTGAATACCATTTGAGCTAAGAGCCAAGATGCTAACACCAGAATTTGTATAAAGAAGTCGGGCAACCTTAACAAAATCATTTTCAACATCAAGTAAGTATTAAAATTCATGGAGAATTAAATAATTAACACGTACACCTTATTTATTATTTAAAGCACCAATTTTCTTTAGTAAGAAATATGAACTACAAGAAAAATGATAGAGAGAAAATAGTTCAAAAACCTTAGCATTAGAGCACTCTAGCATGGAAACCATTTGGCATTTATCTCGATCTACAATTTCGATAAACTCCCACAGTTTGGTTCTATTTGGACCTAGCAATTGTCGACAAAGCTGATCAACCAGACTTGAAATTGTACAAAAAAAAAAAGTGGTTTATCTTTAAAATGGCTCATGTTGTTAGCTTGTTGACTTATTTAAAATTATCATGTCAATATATTTGCATGAATCCATTATATTTAATATTAATTATTGGCAAAAACTTGTGTGAGACCGTCTCACCATGAGACGGGACGGGATGGGACGGGTCGGGTCAAGATGCAAATGTAACACTTATATGCACAAATGTCATACTTATATGCTCAAATGTAATACTAATTAGGAATACAAATTTTCTTACTTATTAGGGTAAATGTAATACTTTTAAGGGAAAATACAATACTTTTACATTTCGATTTAAAAGTATTACATTTTTCCTCAAAAGTATTATATTTGCCCTTATAAGTGAGAGGCACTTGTCAACATTACTTATTATGAAAAATGTATTACTTTTTCTCTTATAAGTAACAAAAATTGTATTTTTGATTAGTGTTATATTTGAGCATATAAGTATGAGATTTGCACATATAAGTATGACATTTTGCATGGTGCTTCGACCCGACCCGACCCGTCTCACGAATAAGGATCCGTGAGACGGTCTCACACAAGCGTGACCCTTAATTATTAAAATATGTTATTTACTCCCATTTTTTTCTTGAGAGAAATGTTATAGTTTCGATAGTCAAGATGTATATACTATACATATCTACTATACTAATAAGAGTCAAAAGAGAGTTAAGCCTAAAATGGGTAGAAAAAATGGCGGTCAAATTATTTAATCAAATGGATGGTTCAGATGAATTATTTAATCAAATAGATGGTTAAGATAATTCAGATTAATATTATTAATAGAGATTACCTAATTTAACCTTACTTTTATAATTATCCGTTAATTTTTCTGTTAAATATTCTCTTTCTCCGTTAATATTCCGTTAACTCATATATATCAGCGTGTTATTTAACTCATATTTTAATTGAACTGCTGCACCCTTCATATTTATATGTCATACTTACTATTTATTGGTCAAACCAACTTTTTCTTCTGCTTATTTTCTTTAGTATTTTTTATTCATTTTTAAATTTAATTTTTTGTGTTTAATAGTACTTTTATTTTGGTTTTTAAATATATATATTTTGTATACTAAACTTAATATTAAGAAAAATTGAATTAAAAATAACTTCAGTCAAGTCTTGTTAACCGAACCAGACACATAAAATGGGACGGAGGGAGTAGAATAATTAAAATGATAGTGTAAGAATATATATATAGCACCTGAATCATTATGCTCTGACATTGCAACTTTATGTCCTGCATGCATTACTTTAATTTCTTTTTCTTCATACTCCTCAATTCAATTTGTGATTCATGGAGGGGAGCGGCTGGCAGGATATCCATAAAGTCACAAATCATAAAGTGAGCTGAGAGTAAGTCTAAGTCCGGGAAATTGGGACTCGGAATTAAATCATGTGCTCCATCCAACTAAAAGGGCTTTATATTATTCTCACACGCCCTTTCGGGTGGCGCAAAAATTCGAACCTATGACCTTTTGCATGGCTCTGATACCAAATTAAATCATGTGCTCCATCCCACTTTATATTTATATTATATTTATTCTCACACTCAGAATGTCGATTTTCTTTCTCCTTTAGCCTGGCCTCCAGTACTTCATCAACCCTCATGGCTGCAGCAGCCCTTTTGCATCTTTTCTTTTCAGCACCTGCAAAAGTGATCACAACAATAAGATGATGAGTCTGGTGAATATAATGAAGCTAAGCAGCAGATCAGATGCATGCATGCACAACCAAAGCTAAAATCAAAGTAGAAAAGAATTGATTAATTATTGAAGCATTCAAAATGTCAGATACTTGGATCGGATTGTCAAATTCCAGTTTGTGTACTTAGCTTATTTCATTTTATAGGGTAATATTTTTATAATTTTTATCTTTTGAATCTGATACCTCTCAGCTCATTAGTCTGCATTTCGAATCTATGTTTTGCCATTGCAGCGCCTACAGTTTATTTATATTGATATTTTATTGTATGGGATATGTGTTTGTATAAAATATTAAAGAGTATATATCCACACGGATAAAGTATCTGGATTACTATCTTCTGTCATTGTATCATCTCCACCACTATCTTTTGTATGTTCTGATGATATGCCATCTTCCTTTTCCTCTTCCTCTTCCTCTACTTTAGAGCCTATTCCTATTATTTAGTAAAATGTTTAACATGTTCCCATTATTTGTTTTTCTCTCTTGGATATTATGTTGTGAACAGGGACTTTAAAGCCAAATTGAAAAGTTGTTAATTAGAAGAAAAGTTATATATATAACTTTATTAAGTACAGTATTGAAAATGCCATGCATCTCAAAATCATAAACCATAACAAATGTGTAATCTATTATTCTTTGAGAACGGCCATAAAGCCATTTATTTACTTTCTTATTATAAGAAAGTTAAATTAAAAACTCAAGAAATCAGAAGTAGAAAGGAAAAACAATTGACAATATTGTGAAATATGGTTAAACTCGTTATTATCATTGTCAAAGTTGAGTTTGTCAGATATTTTTGTTTTTGCTATTTGAATAGGTGTTCATACAAAATATTAAAGAATATAAAAATATATGTAATATAATAATTTAGACTAATATGTATAATAATATAAAGCTTGGGTGAAGTATGAGTACCTGAACCACGTCACTCTCACTAAAACCAACCTCCCTGTATAAGGTAGAAGCACAATGATGCATAAGCATTTTTTTTTAGTAATTGAAATAACAACAAAAGTTTGTCCCTTTCTTGAGAAATATATAATTCTTAGCCTAAATAAAATATAAAACTGATAAAAATAACTGCAAAAAAGTATAGAACATAAAAGAGTATAAGTGGTATTAAAAACTTAAAAAGAAAATAAAAACTTTATAAATGGTAATTCTCAAGCCCAATATATATGTTTACCTTTTTCGTCGTATTGCTTCAGTTAATGATTCATCGTCTGTATATAACAAATCACAACTCCAATTGGAATACGTGATAGCCTTAGATTCTGAACACATAATTGCAACCTCGAATATCAAATAATGATTGAGGGTAGCATTATCCGTGATAGCCTTAGATTTAGGCCATAGACTACTAAATGGTATGTAGGCAAAGCATACAAGTTCATCATCAGAGTTGTGAAATTCCTCATCATAGTTGTCATCATCATCATCAGAGTTGTCATCATCCTCATCAGAGTTGTGAAATTCCTCATCATACAGTCTGCCAATCACACATTTGGTTTGGAGAGGAGGTTCATTTCCATTATCTTTGTGTGTGAGTTTGGTTATGAGCTCACAATGCCTAAAAGGGCGAATGTTTGGGTGTGACTCCCATTTCTCTATTTTTGGAAACAAAAAACATACAATAAACCCCACAAAGTTATGACTATACCAATTGGGATCAAGAGAAATGGAGATCTTGTGAGGATCATGGTGCATTCACTTATTTTATAACAAGTGTAAGGTTGAAGAGGATATGTTACCGCAAAAGGAGTGTTTCTATTTAGAAAAGGCTGTGTGATAGGAATTGAATAAACTTCTTAGCCAACTCCCCAGGTACTAAATCAGCTATGTTGCTTTTATGAATAGGATAAGAGAATGAGACAGAATATAATTTTGGATACTTGGTTGCTAACTCAGCCACTGATGTCAAGGTATTGAAGACGAAGAAATCGGCTGATGTCTTCAGGTAATTAAAATGTTTAAATTTCTTTCCGTTGGGATTCAAGTATTCTAACATGCCCAAAGGTCCAATATCAGTTGTGCATCCTGCTGATATCAAAGGAATTAAACCTTTTTTTTTTTCTTTTTTTGTAGTTTTTGTTTAATGTCTTAATTAATATATAGATATATTTATATACGCATTAATATATTTATAAACAAAGAAAGACATAAACAAATACACATGCATGTATTTTAAATGGCAAAGTTAAAAACCTAGCTATATAACATATTTGTGAAGGTTATGGCATAATTAACTCGAATCAAATAAAGTTATGTAGGGTTGCCCTCCCTACATGGCAGACTAAAAAAAGATACTTTCGATGGGCTCATCAACAAGGTAGAGAAAAAGCTTGCAGGCTGGAGACAAAAGACACTCTCATTTGCAGGAAGGAGAACATTAATTGGCACAGTCTGTTTTATCAGCCATACCATATTATACAATGCAAACTACCCTACTCCCAAATGGTGTAACAAAGGCCATTGAGAGACTAGTTCGAGATTTCCTTAGGGGTAACACTAGAGATGGCAGAAGCTGCAACCTAGTGGCTTGGAATAAAATCACACAAGATAAAGATCAAGGTGGCTTAG
>NXFB01000121.1:75781-96774 GCA_002525835.2 Ipomoea batatas
TATATATATATATATATATATATACACGTGACTTATATATAATAATATATATAATAATAATAATAATAATAATAATAATATGTGGATGATTATCCATACATATATATAATAATAATATATGGAATGCTTATCCCTTCATATATAATAATAATAAAATATCTTCCAACTTATCAGTTGGGGTCCAAACAGATAAAGTTTCGGTGGAAAATAATTTAAATACGAAGAATTGTGAAACCAAAAATTTACCTCAGACTAAAACTCAAAATTGGGCCAGGTTCGGTACATCGCGAAATTTAACGATGTACGATCAAAAATAAATTTTTGCTGCTATGGGCTAATTTAATTAAATAGGAAATTCAAGAATAATAGTATGATGTCTAATAATTCATTTCCTAGGATAATCGGGTCCGAATACCAGCTCCTAAAATTCTTTCGGTTCGTGACCGGTGCGTAGATCGCAGCTTAATAACAACTATACTCACTTATAAAAATTCTTTTGAAATATCTGAAGATCATAACTTATGAATGTCAACGCCTTATGATAAAATAATAATGTTAGGAAAATACGGGGTATTACAAGTATAGATGGTGTAAGCAGTAATAACCTGAGCAGTGGGGGGACCTATTCTTATATAGCTTATTGAACCATCAATATAGGCCTTTGTAACGGTTGTAGCAGTGGGAGGACCTAAATTACAATCTCTAATTTAGTGGTATCACATTATGGCCATTGAAGACCATAATTGCACCATATTCAAATAGAAAATGTTACATTTTCCCACTTGGTGCAATTACAAATTCAAAGAAAAACAAAAAAACATGAACCATAGAGATACGTCCTCTTAATGTGAGTAGTATCTACTATAATCACAATGTAACTTGTTCTCTAAGCATTTTTTGTGGTAATCAAAACTTAATGGATAAACCTTATGTTTAATCCAGGTCCAAAAATATATTTTCTCAACAAAATATGTGCACAATACAATAACGAGAAAATATCTTAATGCTTTAAGAATTTCATATAATAACTGTATGTATACAAATTTTACAAAGTGGGCTCAAGTCCCATTTTCTCAACAAAATCCCTAAACTTGAATGGTGGCATGCCTTTAGTTAGGGGATCATCAATCATCAACTCAGTGCTTATGTGCTCAATGACCACTTTCTTATCTTTAACACGTTCCCTTATGGCTAAGTACTTGGTGTCGATATGCTTGCTTCGACTCCCACTCTTATTGTTCTTAGCCAGGAAAATCGCAGCTGAGTTGTCACAATAAACCTTTAACGGCTTAGAAATAGAATCCATAATTCTAAGCCCTGAAATGAAATTCTTAAGCCATACACCTTGAGATGTAGCCTCAAAACAAGAAACAAGCTCGGCTTCCATGGTTGAAGTGGTGACAAGAGTTTGTTTAACACTTCTCCATGAAATAGCTCCACCGGCCACAATGAAAATGTTTCCCGAAGTTGATTTCCGAGAATCAACGGAACCGGCAAAGCCCGCGTCAGAGTACCCAACAATGTACAAAGTGTTTATCTTCCTTAACACAAGCTTATAATTCTTGGTACCTTTAAGATACCTCAAAACCTTCTTTGTAGCTCTCTAGTGGTCTAAACCCGGATCGCTTTGATATCGTCCCAGCATTCCAATAGCAAAGGCGATGTCCGGCCTAGTACAAACTTGAACATACCCGAGACAGCCGACAACCGAAACATAGGGAATATTCTTCATTGATTCTCTTTCAAAATCATTCTTTGGACATTGGTACAAACTGAATTTATCACCTCTCACGATAGGAGCTGGCCTCGATGAACAATTCATCTGAAATCTTTCTAAGACTTTGTTGATATAGGTTTCTTGCGATAGTCCTAGAATGCCCCTGGATCTATCCCTATGGATCTTTATGCCAATGACATAAGATGCCCCACCCATATCTTTCATATCAAAGTTTTTAGAAAGGAATTGCTTAACCTCGTGCAGCATTCCCTTATCATTTGATGCAAGCAAAATATCATCCACATATAAAACAAGAAAACAAATTTTACTCCCACTTGTCTTTTGGTATATGCAATGATCTAGGATAGTTTCAACAAAACCATATGATGAAATAACTCCGTCAAACTTAATATGCCATTGGCGGGAGGCTTGTTTTAAACCATAAATGGACTTTTTGAGCTTGCAAACCAAATTATTGCCTTCACTAGAAGAGAATCCTTCAGGTTGTTTCATATAAACCACCTCTTCTAGATCACCATTAAGGAATGTCGTTTTCACATCCATTTGTTGCAATTCAAGATTGAAATGTGCAACCAAAGCCAAGATTATGCGAAGTGAATCTTTATTTGATACATGAGAAAAGGTCTTCGTGTAATCGATTCCTTCTTGTTGATTGAATCCTTTAGCAACGAGCCAAGCCTTGTATCGCTCGATGTTGCCTAATGAGTCCTTTTTAGTCTTATAGAGCCATTTATAGCCAATGGCCTTGGCCTCATTAGGCAACTCAACAAGGTCCCAAACCCCATTGCTCCGCATAGAACTCATTTCTTCCTTCATGGCTTCAAACCATAAATCAGACTCTTTACAATTTATGGCTTGTGAAAACGTTTCTGGATCATTTTTAGCTCCAACATCAGACTCTTGTAGATACACTATGTAATCACTAGGAATTGCTTATCTTTTATCTCGAACAGATCGCCTTAAAGTTGAACTACCATCAGCTTGAGAAGTTAGTGGTTCAACTACCGCTTCAGGAATTTCCTGAATTGGTTGATCGATCGAGATAATATCAGCATCTCGTGGAATTTCTTCAATAGGTTGTTCAATACCCGTTTGGTCTTGAAGGGTGCTTGAATATATTATCAACCTATGTGATGATGTAGAATGACATGATTCAATATGATCATGATTAGAAATCAAATCATTGAATCTATCCCTCCCACTAATCATGTCATTTTCATGAAACTTAGCATTTATTGATTCCACGATCCTAGTCAAATGAGATGGACAATAAAATCTATACCCTTTGGAGGATTGTGCGTATCCAATAAAGAAACCACTAAGAGTTCTTGGGTCCAACTTCTTTTCTTGTGGGTTATATATTCGTACCTCAGACGGGCATCCCCAAACACGCATATGTTGCAAACTCGATTTCCAACCTTTAAATGACTCAAATAGTGTCTTTATGACAGCCTTGGTTGGGACACGGTTTAATATATATGTTGCCATCTTAAACGCTTCGGCCCACAAAAACTTAGGAAGTTTGGAATTGCTAAGCATACTCCGCACCATGTCAATAAGCGTTCGATTTCTTCTTTCAGCAACACCATTTTGGTCCGGAGAACCAGGCATGATATATTGGGCAACAATCCCATGTTCTTGAAGAAACTTAGCAAATGGACCAGGTGCTTGTCCACTTTCAGTGTACCTACCATAGTATTCACCACCCCTGTCGGATCTTACTATCCGTATTTGTTTCCCACATTGGTTCTCAACTTCAACCTTAAAAGACTTGAAGACATCCAATGCTTCATTTTTATTATGAATCAAATACACATAAGTAAATCGCGAGTAATCATTAATGAAGGTGATGAAATACTTCTGACCTGGCATATCCATATCTGGACAGCAAATGTCAGTGTGTATGATTTTCAATATGCTTGAACTCCTTTTGGCACCTTTCTTAGACTTGTTTGTCTGCTTTCCCTTTATGCAGTCTATACAAGTCTCGAAATCAGTATAATCAAGAATACTAAGTACCCCATCATGTACTAATCTCTTTATACGTTCAAGGGAGATATGACCTAATCTCCGATGCCATAATATGGAGAAGTTCTTGTAAATTCAAACGATAAAAACCATCAGACATTGTACCGTATCCAACACAAGTTGATTTATTAAAAATATCAAAACGCTTGTCTTGAAAATTAAAGGAAAAACCCAACGGTACAAGTCGTGAAATTGAAATCAAGTTTCGGGAGAAACTTGGTACAAAAAATGTCTTATTCAGAACCAAAACAAAACCACTATTTAGAACCAGCTTGCATGTTCCAATTGCTTCCACTTGCGACCCCATCTTGTTTCCTGATAAGATGGTCCGCTCATTTCCCACCGGCTTCCTCAGATTTTGCATTCCTTGTAAAGAGTTTGCAATGTGGATTGTTAAACCAGAATCAATCCACAAAGTATTAGCGTTAACTTCAGACATATTAGATTCATAACAAACGAATGAGGATAGATTAACTTTCTTCTCGACCCACTTCTTGTACTTGATGCAATCTTTCTTCATGTGTCCCTTCTTTTTACAGAAGAAACACTTATGCTCCTTCTTTATGTCAGCTTGAGGTAGAATGTTTCCTTTGCCCTTAGCCTTAGAAGTGGAACCTCAAGATTTGTCAGATTTAGACTTGTCTCGTGCCATAGCCAGCATAGCAGTTTCACCCATCTCCATCACCAATCTACCTTCTTCTTGAACACACATGGTCATTAAATAATTTATAGACCATTTTTTCCTTATGTGTGTTGTAAGATATTTTGAAAGGTCTGTACGATGATGGTAGAGTGTACAAAGCATAGTACACAAGAAAATCATCTGACATATCTACCCCAAGAGTCTTAAGTTGAGCCACAATGTCACGCAATTCCATAATGTGCTCACGCACACCTTTGACGAAAGTGAGACGAAGAGAGGAGAATCTCATGATGAGGGTGCTTGCCAAAACCTTTTTTGAAGTGACGACTGGTCGTTAATAGCCTTGAGCAATGCTCGGACATCCTTATGCTTTTCACTAACGGAACCCCGAATCCCATTAGATATTTTCGCCTTGATGTACATTGTACTGAGCCGATTGGATCTATCTTATTGCTCATATAGCGCAACCTCATCTTGGGTACTTTCTTTAGTGGGAACTGGTAGTTTCTCATTGTGAATAACGTAGTCCAAGTCTTTCCACCCTAGATTAAGAAGAATGGTTTCCTTCCACATCTTATAGTTGTCGCCCCTAAGTTCAGGAACTTCGATGTTCAAATCTGTGTGAGTAACGGATTGAGATGCTGTAAAGGTAAATGTTTGGATTAGAATTTTGAGGCATAGATAGAACTGAATTGCATACATTACCAATGTAAATGATGCATATCCAAGATCCGAATGCCATAAAGAATGGACCTTGTAAAATTAGAATAGAAATGAGATGGGTACAAGGTTGAATTTCTATTCTCAATGTTAAAAAACTACCAAAAATATATGCCGGCACATAATTGCCTGTGGGCTAAATTATGGTCATAGTTTGGTATTTTAACCTGATCAATCATATAAATATAACAAAATTGCATGTGGGCTAAATTTCATTATATTAAGTATAATTAATCACAATTTATGCCTAAACTTTTATGCGATTTGGAAAAACTTGATGCACAATATTAATTAAATTAAGGATGTTGTGGCTACTCCTTAATCAACTAAAATTGTACTATCGCATCGACATCGATTTTGAAAAGGCAAAACAAATTATGCAATTAACATGATATGCAATTCCCAAGTATACTCCCAAGAAAGTTGGTTGAGCTAAGGCTCATTAAAAACCAACTCCTTAGACAAAGTAGGATTTCAAGGGAACTTGCAGCACATTGGCTATTTTCAAGTTTTCTTCCCAAGAAACTTTCCTCAAGTCATGCAATTTCACATTATAGCAAAATTGTTCTGAAGGTGTTATTCAAAACTTTAATGTTCACGGTTTGGAAAAGGCTTTAAGGATAGGTGAACTTTTGAACTTAATGTAATAACCTTCAAGCACTATCGTAGTTGTACTAAACTGTATATACTAAGTAATATGCTAAAGTCCAATATCCTAAGGAATTTCACTAATTCCTAAATATGCTTTTCTAAGGCATAATATAAATTGCATAATTTAAAACTAAAAATTATACTTATTGAACATAAAACGCATATTACAAAAATATAAATTTCATATTAAATAACAAATTACATAAAACATTGTAGCAATTTAACAAATATGAACATATTAAATAATAAAATTTAAATTCAATTTGCAATTTGAATGAAAATTTCTTTAAAAAAAACTATATAATTTTCAAACTTTATCAAATTGCAATTTGAATAAAGAATATATTAACAATGCAAATTGTAGGCCCAAAATAATTAAAGAAATATATATATATATACATAAAATAAACCAGGATAGTATATTAAAAGGCCCAAAATAAACAGAGTATAAATAGAACAAACAGGCCCAAAATGGATTTTTTTAAAAGGAATGGGCAAGGCCCATTCGGCCATACCCGGCCCAACTACAATATCAACACTTTAACAAATCAAACAGCAAAAAGAAAAACAAACAAAACCTAGCACGCAGCAGATTGAAGCGACAAATCAGAAGGGGAAGACATCGCCAAATCGAATGGGAAACACCAGTCAAAGCCGACGTTGCCGCTCGCCATCCTCACCTTCGACCCAACGTCGTCGCCCCTCCGCCATCTCCGGCCGCATCGTCAGCCGGCGGCTACCAGGACAGTGTCGGCTCCGGAGAAAAAGAGAGAGAGAGAGAGAGAGAGCGGCGATTCAAGACCGGGAAGCCCAGCCCTGTGCCTGCCTCGTCGCCTCCTACCGTCCGCCAGCCTCGCCGTTGCCGGAAAAAACAGCGATCGACAACCGCCGAAAACCAGCGTCGCCGCCGCTCTCCACCGCACCAGAGATGAAGGCGCAACTCCAACCAACCGAGGCCCAAAAACTGTGATTAAAGTGCCCAGGTATTTTTTTTAATGGTTTTACCGATTCTTCACCGCACCGGCGACCCGAACGGTCACCGGCCAGAACCTCCAAGGAGAAACCATTTTTTTTAATTTGAAAAAAATAGTATATATGCAAATATATGCCGAAGATACAGAGTATTTGTATATATTTCTCAATTGCACAGAGTGCAAACTATCATAGTTCATATACCCACGAAATTATACATTTATATGCATTCATACATCTATTTTCAATCATATGATATAATTCATGACTACTTACAAGATATATAGATATTCAAAAAAAATCATATTGCATATTATATTCTTTAAAATACAAATCATGCAATATCAACAACTAGGTAGAAATTAACTGGCTCTGATACCAAATGTAAGAATATAACCAAATTAGACTAACCTCCAGCCATAGTGTCCTTAAGATTGTCTTTGTTTGAAGCTTGTTGATAGTGTTGGTTGTGTGGTAGATTCCTGCAGAGTGTCTCCCACTTGCTCTCAAGTTTTTAGTATAGATGGTGTAAGCAGTAACATGAGCAGTGGGGGACCTATTCTTATATAGCCTATTGAACCATCAGTATAGGCCTTTGTAACGGTTGTAACAACAACCGTTACAATCTCTTATTTAATGGTACCACATTATGGCTATTGAAGACCATAATTACACCATATTCAAATAGAAAATGTTACAGTACAATCACTCGGTGGATGAGTTGGCATTGATACTTGGACTACATACCCGGGAGGAAATGAGCTTACCCTACTTCCAAAGGTTCCATGTGGATTTTGATTGTGATAAGGATGCCGCCACTTATTGGGGTCATATCACGAATGGTGCGTCGTACACCTCAAGTAACTTGAAAGCGAGGAAGATCAAGCAAAACCATCTCAAGGCAATCCGACTTGCTCTAGCAATCAACTTGTCGGGAAGAAAAACGAATTTGATCAAAGCCTACCGACAAGATCTATTTTACATGTGGAGCATGGAAAAGGAGGAGAATGTGAACATGGGGGTCCAAGTAAAGAGATAACTCGGTGCTCAAAACAAGCCAAACGTCCAATCTGTCTTCATAGGACCATTGGTCACGGAGTTGTGTTTAGGCCTAGGGCTTGATACGGATCTCGTGAGAGAGACTTTTATGCCATGAATCTCAAGTTGGGAGAAGATGATGCACCACTGTTTAGTGATGAGGATGATGAAGAAGGAGAAGGAAATGAGGAAGAGAATCAAGAAGAACAAGGTCAAGGAGGAGCGAGCACTCAATATGGTGGTCTAACAATGATGGATTTGGAAACAACTAGAGCCTTCCACATGCAACTATATCAAGAACAAATGGCATATCTTCAAGTGCAAAGCTTAAGACAAGATGAAGCCATTGCAAGAACAAGGTAGGCAGTGGAGCATAATACACGAATGATCGAGGCGCTCCAAGCTCAACTAGCAAACCAATTCCACCCACAATCATTCGGAGACCAATGAAGAGGCTACCACCCCAAGGCAAAAAGAAGAGAAGGATTTGAAAAAGAAAAACAATGATTTGTGATGTTTGATTGAGATGTGCCGCTAAACATTAGGTTCCCTACGCGTGGGGTTCCGCTTTAAATTTCTTTACTTTCATGCATTTACCGCTTTCTAGACTAATTGCTTTACTTTATGCACTTTCATTACTTGCACTTTAATATTTGGATTTTTAATGCTTTACATTTGAAATGTTCTTTAGTTTGTTTTACTTTAGTCAATGTTTAATGTTCTATTAACTCGTTATTGTTTTCTTATTGCATTTGAGTCGGGCTAAAGACGTTAAACGTGACGCTCTTGGGAGGCACCCCAAGCTTTATGGAAAATGCAAAAAAAAAAAAAAAACAAAACAAAACAAAGAGAGAGAAAAAATGAGAAAGGTAGAAAAAAAAAAGAAGAGAGAATAGGAATAAATGAATAGCTTTCCTATTGCACCTCGAATGTTTGTATACTAACCAATGTTGTTTGTAGCATTGATGACGGAGGTCATTCATTGTTGAAAGCTAAAGTGTGGAAAAAGGGATGCATACATGGTTGTAACCTCTTATCCCTTTTACATTTCATGCCCCGTTTTCAATTTTAAAGTGTGAAAATATGTATAGTTTTGCATAGTACTTTACTCAAATGATAAGCATGACATTCTATGTTTCACAAAAGGATATTTGTTGTAACCCCACACCCCATAGACACTTTTAAAGTGTGGAAAGGGGGTTGTTTTGTTTGATTGATTAGACCCGTGCTCCTTTGATCCGCTTAGTCCTCAAAGTAACATCGAGGACGATGTTTGATTTAAAGTGTGGAAAGGACGCACTTTGTGCTTAATTGTTCGATTGCTTAAATTGGTCTTGTGGTCATTATGAATGGGTGTGCTTGCCATTTGGAGAGTGAGTCATTGTTTGTGCTATCTAGGAAGAGTTTTGACTAGATGCCAATTAAATTTTTTATTCTTGAAATATCTTTGGGAAGTTACCTTTTTGCACCCATGAAGTGTTTAGAACCAAGTAGGTTTACATTCTTGCATGCTTGCATGATGATCACCTCTTATTTCGTTAGGACATTAGTCAAGGATCTCTCGAAGTGGGAGTGTACACCTCTTAATTTGAAAAAGATATTGTAAGCGAAACCCGGAATTGAATTAACCTTGGTAGGGCATGGGGCAAAAAGTGAGCCTATTGGTGAGCATTAGAGAGAAAAATCCCTAATCCTAAGAAAAATGGCAAGAGGGGTTGTATGGTGAAAGAGTTGAAAAGGCAAAAGGCCACTCCTAGAGGTAAAAACCGAGGGAAGCCGTCTTGCTAGGATTGGGTAACCATTGCACCGTCTTCGAACAAGCATAGAGCTCTACGTGAAGTCGGTTGTCCACACAAAATGATCCTAGAAGATGAGAAAACAAAAGAGGAGGTGAGCTTCTTCGCTAGGGTTCGGGTACCCATTGCACCGACCTTCGAAAAAGCATGGAGTTCCATGTGAAGTTGGGTGCCCGATGACGTTACCCTAGGAAGTGAGAAGAAAGAGGGACTGCCCCAAGCCATTGGCGGTGAGTGGTCCATGCCCCTACCCTCATTTATTTTTACGCATAAGGCTTTGGCGTTTAGTTGGAAGGGTTGATTGATTGATGTACATCGTTCCCGCTAGTGGGATCTGCTTGAAGGCCCTAGCCAAATCGAAGGTGAATTTAATTTTGGTTTGCATGCTTGAAAGTGGTGTGAGAGGTGTGTCCCCAATGCTTAAATGTCAATCTTTAAAGGGTTTTTACTTCCCGGGAATATTTCTTGAGTTGTATGACATCTAGCTAACACTCTTTGTAGATAGCATGAGGTATTTCTCCCTCTCCGGTAGCTTTTGCATTCATTTGTTGATTGACCGAATTGCCCTAGCTATTCTTGGTTCTTATGTGCTTATGAGTTGAAATGATTTGGTTGAGGACAAGCAAAGTTAAATGTGGAAACTTTGATAAGCACAAAAAATAGCTAGAATCAAGGGTCTAAGTTGGGTTATTTAGTAACGTTTAGCATCCTTTTGTGAATTATTTATGGCGTTTTTGTGCTCTAATGCATAGGTCTATTGCAAAAGTATATCTTTGGTGTATTTGAGTATTTTTATGGGTCCCGGGAATCAATCGACAAGGTATGAGGACTTAACGAGCAAACGAAGCGAGGAAGAAAAGCCCGGGGCAGTGCTGAACACCTCTCCACACGTGGAAGGGGCGTGGATCATTTCCAGTGTTGATGCATGCCAAGCCTCCACGCGTAGAGCCTGCGTGGACAAAGAGGTGCGGAAATCATTAATGAGAGGGGCAATTTTGGGGAAGCTATTTAAAGGCTTAGTTAGAAAATTTTAGGAGAACATGAATGGGAGAATCATAATTTTAGATTAGACTTTTACTTTGAAAAGCATTGTAGAGAGAGAAAGGAGAGATCCTAGAGATTTTCATCATTTGATCCAAGTTTGAAGAAACAATTTTATATTGAAGCTTGTAATTGAATTCTCCTAGGTAATATTCATTTCTATTCTAGTTTCTATTTCAATTTTGATTGCAATTTAAATTCCTTGCATGAAATTAGGTTTTGTGATTTCAATTCATAAGATGAGGTGCTAATTTCTCTTTAGGGATTGAATTGTGCAAAGTTGTGATGCCTAGTGTTGATCTTTAATTCTCAATTGTGGAAATTGATTACTCTAATTGGAATTCTTATTCTTGTTTCATGATTGTAGTATTGATTGAATTCTAAGAGTTTTTGGCCAATCTCTTGGATGATTAAGGCCTCGATCTAAGCATGTTCATGATTAGTGTTGAGGTTAGCTTCTTGCAATCATGAATTCCTATGTAGATCTTAGTTTATGTTAGTAGGAAGGTGTTGTAGTCTACGTGTTCGATGAAATGCCTCTAATGCTTTTGGTTTCCTAATAAGCATTCCTAAGCTAGAGAGCCCTAGTACACTACTTGTTGAAAGGAATCGAGATCAAACACCCTTGAATAACCAATTTTAGTGAATCAATGTTTCCTTGCAATAGTCACACGATGAGGCATTACAACCAAGCATGATTCGTTCCCTTGTTTCTTTCATTTGATTATTTCATTACTTGTTTACTTTAGTTGTTAGAATTCTCTACAAACAATTGATTTTTACTTCATGCACATGCAATCCGCTTGTGATCTCTATGCATTTGTTTGAATAAACGCTAAGTAATCTTTCGATCATGCCTCCTTCGAGATCGACATTCGGGGAGTTCATCTCTTCGTTTTACCCTTCCTATTTCCATCTCACCACCACTAAAAAACTACTATGTTACCTACACGGTCGGAATGTTAATTTGTGGCGATTTACGTCGATATGCTGGAGTTGTTTGACAAGTTTTAGCTCATTCCGTTCGTGTCACAAGATTAGAACCAGGAAAATGACTCCTGGAAAATGTTTTTTGGAAAATTAGTCATTTTCCAAAAAAATATTTTCTTTTTCCAATATTTGGTTCATTTTCCAGAAAATGAGCAGAATTGTATAGTTACGCATTTTAATTATGTTGTTTGGATATAACAACTTTTATAATAACAATTTTCAATAAAACAACAAAATAAAAAATCACTGCAAAATTTATAATAACAATTTTTGGAACCAATTTGGTTGGAAATCAGCCGGCTAGACTAGTGTCAGATGCGGAAGTTTTTGGGTGGGCGTGAGGAAGAGGTTGTCAGCAAATTAGGCGTGAGGTAGAGAGGGCAGAGAACTTGAAAAATGACTTCCCGAAAAAAGGGAGAAGTCATTTTCCTGAAAATTTGATGTATTTTCCATTGACCAACACATGATTTTCCTTTGACTTTAAGTTTTCCTCCTTGCAAAAACATTGGAAATCCGACGAAAATGATTTCTAGAAATCATTTTTCGGGTTTTCAAACACACCTTAAGTCTTTAATTTGACTTCCATGTATAACTCTTCTAAAAGTGATTCTGTTTCTTATGATTTTTAAACTCTTCTGCTTAGACTTTTTCATTTGGATAACTCTTCTAAAAGTGTTTCTATCTCTTATGATTTGAAAACTCTTCTACTTAGACTTTTTCATTTGGATAATGGTTGTAGCATAATTTATAACAAACATATATACCCGATGGATTATCGATCCATAGGGAAGCGGGGCGTATCGAGCACTAGTTACTAATCCATTCACAAGAAGCTAATCCTAACGAAAATGGTGATTGATTGATTGCAAATATAGTAGTAAAAGAGAATAAAGAAATCTAGTTGATAAAAAACAATAGAGTGAGAGTGGGATTTTCGAGATTCAAGTGTTTAATCTCCTAATACCAATCTAAAGTGAAATATTTAATTTGGGTTTAGACAAGTGTTTAAGATGCACTCATGAGGAAAATTATTCCCATAAATCCTACAAGACAAGAATAAGAACAAGCATTTTTAACTCCTTAACAAAATACTCTTTTCCAAGAAGTAATAGCCAAGTGCAATTGTGGGTGCCCTAGTTTATATCCTAACTCTCATCAAGACATAAATATAGCAATTGAAACAAGCAATTGGATCCTTAATCACAAGCATCAACAATATAAAACACAATTGCATAACAAGTCATCAAACCCAAATGTAAATATATCAGTAAAACATGAAGAACAAGGCAAAATAGGGTTCATAAACACTTTTCACCCAAAAATCCCAAAGTTGATTTAGCCAATCATAGCTAGTATTGAATTCAAAGCACAAATGTTAAAGAGTTTACAAAAACTAGTATTGGATACCTCCTTGACTTCTTGAAGAGACAAGACACTCTTTCACTCACTCCTTTTTGTCTCCAAAAACACAGCCTGGGTCTAGGGTTTTGAGAAAATGAGCATTTTATAGTGGAGACCAAAATAGGGGCAAAATGGGAAATTCTGTAGAGCTGGAAAAATTCTCTGCACAGGATTCTCGACGCGTCGAGCCTTGATCTTCAGCAAAAATATCACGTACTGGACATTCTCGACGCGTCGAGCCTTGATCTACAGCAAAAATATCGCGCATTGGACATTCTCGACACGTCGAGCTTTGACATGGCTCAAACTGTGACACACTGGAATATCTCGACGCGTCGAGCCTTCAAAAATAGCTCCTTCAATCTTTGTTGACTCCAAAACATGCCTTAAACGTTCCATTGCTTTGCATTTGATCTAAAATGGTTTCACAACACTAACAAACACCATAAAACACTCAAATCAAGCATTAAACCATATCTACATGAGAAATCAAGGAAAAATGCATTGTTGATGACAATTTAATGCACTAAGGCTCAAAAGTATATCCAAATCAAATAGAAAAATATGCACAATTGAGATTATATCCGATAAATAACGCTTCTAAAAAACTTTTTCTTTTAAATGAAGAAGTCTTCTATAAAGACTTGTTTTTTGTTAGCCCTTCTCTATTGGCAAATTTATTATGTAACTTGCATCAAAATACTTCACACAAATAGTGAACTTTATGCATATAAATAATGAAGCTTATGCATATAAATAATGAACCTAGCTTTAGTGAATATCAAATTTATAAGTAAAGGAGATGTCAAATAAGTCCAACTATGCTTTACAAAGAAATAAGATATTCAACAAATAATATAATGAACTTCATGTACAACATAAATGTTGGAAAAATAGCATAAAATGGCATTTTTAGTGGCTATTTTATGGTACAAATATATGTGGGGTCCACTTCAGATTTGGGTCGGGTCAAAGTGGATTCGGGTTCTTCGTAGTTAGACGAAGTGATTGATATATGGTACGCACAAAACGGATAATGGGTGAATGAGAAATTAGTTCTCAAAGTTGACCCATTTGAGTTGGAAAAATGGTGGGAAAGCTTTTAAGCTTTTGTCCCACATTGGTTTGGGAAGTCGGTTTGCACCACTATTTATACAAGAGCCTTTCTATGGCTTAGTGAATTGTATAGCATAGAGGCTCTCTCTCGCGCGCAGGGGGGGTGCAAATCAAATCCCAAAATGAGCCCGAAAAGGCTTGACTCGTGTGCGCCGGCACCTGCGGGCACGAATGTCATTCGGAAAATTGGCTAGCCATGCAGGCTTAGTTATGCCGAATTTCAAGAGGACTTGAGTGAACTGGAGTACTAGAGGGCTCGGTCTTAAGTACTCGTTGTGGTAACGATCCGTATCGTAGTCCTCGCCATTCAGAGACTTAATTCATCTGTTACAGAATTAATTTCAATTTTTAAATTTTGAATTAAATCTCAAGTAATGGTCAGTTGTTACAGGAGTTAAAAATCTTATTCATTTATCAGATTATTGACATGAGTAATTGCTATTTAATCTTCAACTCCTATATAATTCGTTGGTGGAAGCAGCAGATTTATACAATAAAAACACACACATACAACAAAAACAACGAATTGTTTTCTCTCTCGAAACTCTGTTTCTACTCCTTTCTCTAAACTATGTTCATCCTGTTGCTCTAGTTCGTTGGGTTCATTAGTTTGGGTGCTCAAACGGTGAATCGTAACACGTTTTATCCTCGGAAACCTAGGCTACAACGCTCCTAGCACTTTTGGGAGGTAGCAAATAAGGTTTTAAGGAAAGAGTGCTTCGCTCGACTCATGTTAACCCTTTCCAAATTATCCCTTTCATTCTTATCATTGTTTTATCACAGAAATATTATTCTCGTAGTAATATTTCCCAATAGTCTTAAAACCTTATTCCTTTCTGTTTTGTCTCTAATTTCCTCGAAGAAATGGAGAACCCCGTTTTGCCAGTACGTTCACAATGAGAACGAAAATGTTGTTGAGATCAACAATGGTGGGAACGGCAATAATGTTACCCAATCCCAGACTCCACTAGTGAATGTTGGTTCACAAGATGGTGGGAGCACCGAGGGGTACATCCCCATGATGCGGGTACCTACGGTACCGAGTGGTTCGGCTGAAAGGCCGGAGAAATTCACCGGAATTGGTTCGAATTTCAAAAGGTGGCAGCAAAATATGTTGTTTTACCTGGTAACTCTAGGCTTGTCACGGTTCTTGACCGAGAGGGTTCCAGAATTGAAGGAACATGATCAACAGTCTGTGATGGCATTGGGTTTTGGAAGGATTCGGACTTCCTTTGCCGCAACTAGATCCTGAACGGACTGTGTGCTGGTCTTTACGATGTATATCGTAAAATTGGCACAGCGAAAGCGTTGTGGGAAGCCTTGGATCATAAGTATAAAAGCGAGGATGCCGGCGCAAAGAAATTTGTGGTTGGCTGATTCCTCGATTTTAAAATGGTTGATTCCAAGACCTTGCTAAGTCAGGTTGAAGATTTGCAATTAATCTTTGACGAAATTCGTGACGAGGGCATGGTATTGAGTGAAGCCTTCCTAGTGGCATCCATAATCCACTTGCTACCTCCAGGGTGGAAGGACTTCAAGAACTACCTAAAAAGCATAAGCGAAAGGAAATGAACCTAGAGGACCTGATCCAACGACTCAGAATTGAGGAGGGGAACAGGAGAAGTGATGGGAAGAATCCTGTCATTAGTGGCGCAAAGGCCAACGTGGTGGAACACGCTAAAAATTCTAAGAAGGCTAAGAAGGACAAGCAGAAGCTGCGTCCAAAAGGTGGCGTTACCAAGGCCAAGTTCCATGGTAAGTGCTACAATTATGGCAAACCTGGCCACAAGTCTTTTGAGTGCAAGGCTCCAAGGAAGAAGAACAAGAGTTCTGAAGCCAACGTCGTTGGAGAAAGCAGTCAGAAAGAGGAGGCCGAGATTAGCCTTTCGGCCATGGTGACCGAGGTGAACCTCGTGGGTTCAAACCAGCGTGAGTGGTTCATTGACACTGGTGCAACAAGGCATTTGTGTTGCAACCGAGAGATGTTCAACACCTTTGAAACCGTTGAGGGCGAGAAGGTCTGGATCGGTAACTCTGCTCAGTCTGTTGTGAAAGGCATAGGCAAGGTGGTTCTGAAGATGACTTCCGGGAAGGAACTGACGTTGAAGAACGTGTTGTATGTTCCAGAGTTGAGGAAGAATCTGGTATCTGGCTCGTTGCTGAATAAGCATGGCTTTAAGATGGTGTTCGAGTCAGATAAAGTAGTTTTGTCTAAACTGGGAATGTTTGTTGGTAAAGGTTATGTAACTGTTCGAGTCAGATAAAGTAGTTTTAAGCTCAGTGTAATGCTTGTTATCATCAATAAAAACAAAATAAATTCTGTTTATTTGCTTGAGTCTTCCAATTTGTGGCATGGTAGACTAGGTCATGTTAATTTTAATTCTATGCGTAGATTAATTAGCATGAACCATATTCCTACGTTTCAAATAAACACAAATAATAAATGTGAAATTTGTGTTGAAGCAAAACTAACTAAAACACCTTTCAAATCGGTTGAAAGGGAAACTGAACCACTTGAATTAATCCATAGTGATTTGTGCGATTTTAGATCGATTCAAACGAGATGTGGTAATAAATATTTTATCACTTTTATCGATGATAGCACATGCTATTGCTATGTGTATTTGCTAAAGAGCAAAGATGAAGCCTTGGAAAAATTCATTCTTTATAAGAATGAAGTTGAAAACCAACTTAATTAGAAAATTAAGAAGGTTAGAAGCGATTGAGGTGGTGAGTATGAAGCACCTATTGGTGACTTCTGTGCAAGTGTAGGAATTATACACGAGCGTACGTCACTTTACTCACCTCAATCGAACGGTGTTGCCGAACGAAAGAATCGTACATTGAAAGACATGATGAATGCGATGCTTATAAGTTCGGGCCTACCTCAAAATATGTGGGGTGAGGCGATTTTGACAAGTAATTACCTTTTAAATAAGGTACCCCGCAAGAAGCTCGATAAGACTCTTTATGAGTTGTGGAAAGGTATGAAGCTTTCCTACCAATACCTCAAAGTGTGGGGGTGTCTTGCCAAGGTTTTGGTACCAACACCTAAGAAAATAAAGATAGGTCCAAAGACCGTGGATTTTATCTTTATCGGCTATGCACATAACAGTAGTGCTTATCGGTTCTTAGTACACGAGTCCCATAATCCGGACGTACATATGAACACGATAATAGAATCAAGGAATGCATCCTTCTTTGAGAATGTATTTCCTTGTAGGTCTAGTGAGGGACCGAGTACGTCAAAACGAACGTTTGACGAAGCTATGGATAATGATTGTGGGAAATCTGAGAAAGAACCCGAGCTCGAGCCTAGACGCAGTAAGCGGGCAAGAGTTGAAAAATCATTTGGTCCAGATTTTCTAACCTACTTGTCAAAGTATGATTCAGGTACTCTAACTTGTTTATTAGAAAATGAACCGGATTTTCTATCTTGTTTGATAGAAAATGAGCCTCAAACGTACGTGGAAGCTGTTACTTCTACAGAAGAACCAATGTGGAAAGAGGCTATTAAAACTAAAGTGGATTTTTTTCTATAGAATCACACTTGGGAACTTGTTGATCTTCCTCCGGGTAGTAAACCCTTAGGATCCAAGTGGATCTTTAAAAAGAAGATGATCTCGGACGGTTCCATAGAGAAGTATAAGGCTAGGCTTGTAATCAAGGGTTACAGGCAACGCGAGGGCCTTGATTACTTCGACACGTATTCTCCCGTAACGAGAATAAACTCCATTCGATTGATACTTGCCATAACCGCGTTGCGAAATTTGGAAGTTCATCAAATGGAAGAAATCTATATGGAACAACCCGAAGGGTTCGTTGTTCCAGGCCAAGAAAGGAAAGTCTGTAAGTTGGTTAAATTGTTATATGGGTTAAAACATGCACCTAAGCAATGACACGAGAAGTTTGACCATGCGATGTTAACCAATGGTTTTAAAATAAACGAAAGTGACAAGTGTGTCTACGTTAAGGAAACAGTAGACGAGTATGTCATTCTTTGTTTATACGTAGATGATATACTCATCGTCGGTAGTAATGATCGGATGATCAAATCCACCAAAAACATGTTAAATGCAAGATTTGACATGAAAGATATGGGTTTGGCTGATTTAATCCTTGGGATTAAAATCATTAGAAGACCTGACGGTCTTGTGTTGAGTCAATCTCATTATATTGACAAAATCCTTGAAAAATTCAACAAGGATGATGATCAATTGGCTAGAACACCGTTTGATACAAACGTCCATCTAACCAAGAACCATGAAGAGGGTATTTCTCAAGTAGAATATGCTCGGGTTATTGGTAGTTTGATGTATCTTATGAGCTGTACTAGACCGGATATTGCCTTTGCGGTTAGTAAACTCAGTAGATATACGAGTAACCCCGGTGATATGCACTGGAAGGCAATAGTAAAGGTTATGAGATACCTCAAGTATACTCGTGACTTTGGACTGCACTATACCAGATATCCTACTGTACTTGAAGGGTATAGCGACGCTAACTGGATATCGGATATTAAAGACTCTAAGTCCACGAGTGCCTATGTGTTTACACTAACTAGTGCAACCGTTGCATGGAAATGTTCTAAACAGACCGTGATAGCTAGATCCACGATGGAATCTGAGCTGATAGCCTTGGACAGATGTTGTGAAGAGGCTGAATGGCTACGCCATTTTCTAGAAGATATTCCTAATTGGGAAAGACCTGTACCTCCAATTTGTGTGCATTGTGATAGTCAAGCCACACTTGGACGAGTACGGAGTCATATGTATAATGGTAAGTCTAGACATATACGTCGTAGACATAATACCATTAGACAACTTCTCACAACAGGTGTTGTCTCGGTTGACTACGTGAAGTCAAAAGACAATATAGCGGATCCGCTAACCAAAGGGTTGAGCAAAGAAGTTCTGGAGAAGCTTACACGAGGAATGGGTCTAAAACCCTTGGTATAAAAAGTCCTATAGTGGATACCCAACCTAGCTGGCACCTAGGTTCAATGGTATAACTAAATTATAGAACGGAGCGTGTCACTGTGGGGGTCTCGGACTTCATACTATTCCTCGTTAAGAATAGTGGCTCCCGCACGAGGTTAATATGTTGTTGCTTTAATGATTCAATTGTTATTTGACATATGTTGTGTATGCAATGTCGATGGACATATGTTGAGTTGCGGGAAACTCGAGAAAGAATCACCTATGTGAGAGAGAAGTGAGGGTCGTTTCAAAGGAGAATTGAACAGGGCTCAATTCTTTATAAACTCTTGCAGAACCAGGAATGGTGACCCACGACCAAAATGGGCACAGTCATGAGAACAGAGCATGGTTGGGAGGTTCCTGTGTGAGATATGTCATCGTCTACACAAACAACAGTCGATTCAAAGACATCACGTTCTACCGTACAGCCAGCAGAGTAAATGTATCTTCACGAGGGAAGGTTCAAAGGGTAACACCTACCTATCCTATGCAGGGATCGACCGTTGAACACAATTGTTTCCGATTTCCAAAACAACCCCGAAAATCAATTTTCATTCAAGTGGGGGATTGTTGGAAAAATAGCATAAAATGGCATTTTTAGTGGCTATTTTGTGGTACAAATATATGTGGGGTCAACTTCTGATTTGGGTCGGGTCAAAGTGGATTCGGGTTCTTCATAGTTAGACGAAGAGATTGATATATGGTGCGCACAAAACAGATAATGGGTGAATGAGAAATTGGTTCTCAAAGTTAACCCATTTGAGTTGGAAAAATGGTGGGAAAGCTTTGAAGTAAGCTTTTGTCCCACATTGGTTTGGGAAGTGGGTTTGCACCACTATTTATACAAGAGCCTTTCTATAGCTTAGTGAATTGTATAGCATAGAGGCTCTCTCTTGCGCATAGGGGGGGTGCAAATCAAATCCCAAAATGAGCCCGAAAAGGCTTGACTCGTGTGCGCCGGCACCTACTGGCACGAATGTCATCCGGAAAATTGGCTAGCCGTGCGGGGGGGGGCGTAGTTATGCCAAATTTTCGTTACATTTTTCCAACACGTAGCTACTGAACTCGGGTAAGTCTTCGGTCTTTTTTACTCGAGAAGAGGACTTGTTTTCGGTCTTTTTTACTCGAGGAGAGGACTTACTCGAGGAGAGGACTTACTCAAGTAGAGGACTTACTTGAGTAGAGGACTCGGATAGAGGACTTGAGTGAACCAGAGTACTAGAGACCAAGAGGACTCGGTCTTAAGTACTCGTGGTAACGATCCGTATCATAGTCCTCGCCACTCTGTTACACCTTAGGTTTACTCCTCGTGTTCTCGTTTGTGACCGTTCAGGGACTTAATTCATCTGTTACGGAATTAATTTCGTATTAATTTCAATTTTTAAATTTTGAATTAAATCTCAGGTAATGGTCAGCTGTTACAGGAGTTAAAAACCTGATTCATTTATCATATTAATGCCATGAGTAATTGTTATTTAATCTTCAACTCCTATATAATTCGTTGGTGGAAGCAGCAGATTTATACAATAAAAACACACACAACAAAAACAACGAATTGTTTTCTCTCTCGAAACTCTGCTTATACTCCTTTCTCTAAACTGTGTTCATCCCGTTGCTCTAGTTCGCTGGGTTCATCAGTTTAGGTGCTCAAACTGTGAATTGTAACACGTTTTGTCCTGGGAAACCTAGGCTACAACGCTCCTATCACTTTTAGGAGGTAGCAAATAAGGTTTTAATGAAAGAGTGCTTCGCTCGACTCGTGTTAACCCTTTCCAAATTATCCCTTTCGTTCTTATCATTGTTTTATCCCAAAAATATTATTTTCGTAGTAATATTTCCCAACAATAAATTAAATGAGCTTATAACTTCAATTAGTTTTT